>BQKN01001054.1:180541-241795 GCA_022839385.1 Asparagus kiusianus
GGCGGAGTGCCTTATTTATTCTTGTCAGATATTTGTATTTGAGACTTATGACTACTCCAGTTTATTTATTCAGACATTGACTATGTATTTCCATTTGTTGGATGATGAGATATTTATTTGATCACTATCATTTCATCAGACCTTCGTGTATTATCTTTTACTTGCTTTTGTACCTACACCTGTTATTGATTCTACTAGATAAATGTTAATTGTGATGGTGAAACATGTTATTACACGGTGTGGTGCATGGTAGGTTTGACATTCTTGGTTTTACCTTGGACTGCAGCCTTGTGTGAACCCAGGGGCGTCACAATGGACTTAACAATCATTCATTAAGTCTACAAAATCATTTTGTAAAGTTTCAAAACATGGTTTAGTCAAAATGTTAAAGTTCATGTGTTCACATTTTCATGTTTTGGACTATTTTACAAAATAATGATATTTCTCATTTGGGAGTTCCTTTTTAAAAATAGTTTTTGTAACATGTGTATATCATGTTTACAATCATTTTTCAAAGTTTTATATTTTTTGAATTTATTTGATATTTTTTAACATGGTTTTTAGTTGAGTTTTTTTGCGCACTTTAGGTTTGTGCATGTTTAGTCGACTCATAAGTCGACTCACAAAGTGCAGCAGAGTTGTGATTTTTCTTCTGCTGAGTCGACTCATATAAGCCGACTCATTAGTCGACTCATAAGTCAACTCATGAGTCGACTCATAAGTCGACTTATCAGAGAGCCGTTGCACAGTAACGGCTAGTTTCCAGATTTGTTTATTTTAATATTTTTATGGGATTTTGTTGGGCTCTTGGGCTGGTTTCTTCAAGCCTATATATACCCCTTTTACATTAACTATTTTAATCAACTAAGAAAATGTTTTAATCAAGTTTGACAAGGGTTTAAGTTTGTTTAAAGGTGTTTAAAGCCTTGTTTCAAAGTTTTGGTTTTGTGAAGATAATTTCACCAGAGGAAGAAGAGATCATCCTTTGGTGTTTGAGCTTCAACTCATCTCTCTCTTTCTCTCTCTTGATCTATAGAAAAGTTTTCCTAAACTCATTCTAGCTATTTATTATTTTGTTTCTAATTTCCATAAGCTAGATTTATATTGAGTTTAGTTAAATTATTTTTATTGAATCTCTTTGTTCACACACAACCTATTGAGCTTATAGTATTTACATTCATAGTATATTTTGGGCTATGGGGTTTGTGACTTAGAGTTGTACCTAATTAAGTTCTCACCTTGTTTAGAGAACAATCATTTGTTATGCTTAATTTGTGAAGTTCACTTTGTAATACACTTGTACACTGAGATGAGTGTATGGTGAGGACGGAGTAGATACCGAGAGGAGTGGTGTCGGTGGCCTAGTGAGAGATGATAATTCTGAGCACTTGAGGGAGTCGATACGTGAGGACCAACACTTGAGGTTGTAGCTTGTGTATGTACTTTGTGATGATTTGTGAGAGTTGTCGGTTGACTTGATAACCGAGTGTGTAGAGTTTTCGGTTAGCTAGAAAACCGAGTGTGTAGAGAAGTTTTGACTTCCAAACCGGGTTGTGTAGTGGATTCTCCCCGGGAGTGGAGAGCGGAGACGTAGGACGGAAGATCCGAACTCCGTGATCATTTCCTTGTGTTTGGGTTTGGCATTGGCGCATTTATTCTTACATATTGTTATATCGCCTTTGTTGCATGATCATATTGTTTACCCTTGTTTATATTGTATATCCTTGCACATGGTAGCATATCATACTTGCTAGGATATATTTGTTAATTAGTTTTAATTGACATAAAATCGGATTAGATTAGCATAAACCTTATTCACCCCCCCCCCCTTCTAAGGTTCTTTTATAGCGACCTTAGGGTCTAACAATTAGTATCAGAGCTTGGTGCTCTTTGATTTAAGAACTAATCGCCTTGAGTTAAAGATCCAAGTTATCTTTTTTTGCTAATCTAGTTTTGTGATTTTATTGTTATCTTGCTTGCACATATATACATTATGGATATGCACGGTGCACGTTGTTTAGGTTATGCCATCAATATTGCTCCTAGATTAGATAATTTCTCCTATGCCCAATGGTGTGTTAGATTTAAACTTTTTGTTCAATCTAGACACTTCGATTTATGAGAAATTATAGATGATGCTTATATTGTACCCACTTCGGAGAAATCCAAGTAGAATAAAAATGATCATCGTATGTTTACCATGAATAAGCTTTTGTTAGAATTTTTACATAATGTATTCAATTCATCTATGTCTAACAAGCTTGATTCTTTTGATAGTGCTTACACTTTATGGAAACTTATAGAAGCACCTCAAGGGAATTTGGAGGCGATCCGACAAGCTTTGGAGGATTCCGCTTCTAGTTCATGTGGAGCTTCATTTTCATGCACACGGCCACTAGGCGATAGCCCTAGTATGGTAAGCGAGTCCGAATCCGAATATGATTTATCTTTTGATGAACTCGCTTGTACTAGTGAAAAATTATTGCATGCCTATAACAAATTACATAAAAATTTTATTGATTTATAAAGCAAGCATGAAGGTTTAAAATCCGATCATGAGAAGTTAGCTTCCAAATTTGATATCATTTCTCAAGAGAATGATGTTTTTAAAGAAAATAATGATATGCTAAATTTGGAAAATAATAATTTAAAATTGGATATTGCTAACTTGACTCATGACAAAAATAATGCTATGTTAGAAGTAAAGAACATAAAAAATGATACTTCTTCTTTCATAAATGACTATTTATGTTCTATTTCTATTAAAATGCACATGTGCCTAATAATGATGAGTTGAATCTTGTTAAAAACCGCATTTCATCTTTAGACTCAACTCTTGTTACATGCATGGATAATCATAAGAAACTTATGAACATGTGTGCTAAGTCTCATGCTACTACATCTAGACATCCCATACATCATGCACACATGTATAGTAAAATTTACAAGTGTTCAAATTGCGGCCGAAAAGGTCATATTGCTAAATTTTGCTATGACGCACATAAACCTACAAAGACTAATATTAATGCTCCTTGTGCATCTCATAAGGCTTCTTCATCACATGCTCATTCTCATAAAGTTCATCATAAGCATGCTAATGTGTATCATTGTGATCTTTGTGGTCGTTTTGATCATTTGGCCGAATATTATTTTGATTTAAAAAAGAAATCTCGTTTGCCAAATGCTTCTAGTAGACCACATGCTTTTAAATGTGATGTTTGTGGTAGGTTTGGACATCTTACTAAATTTTGTTTTGATATGCAAAAAGCTTCTAAGTTGCAATATGTTCCAAATAGACCATTGTTTAAGAATATTTCTCATTTGCAAAATATTTCTAAAAGACAATCTTTATTTGTAAATGATTCACATGCACGAGCTAATGGTCCACAAAAATAAATGGATCTCTTTCATTGCATAAATTGCAATCGAAAGGGTCATTTGAGTGATTATTACTTTGACCGTGTTAGAGCACCACATGTGCCCAAGATGGTTCATAACCCTAGGGCTTTGAGCTTTATTGATAGGGGTCATATCTCCTAAATAATCCGGCACCAAAAAAGCTTGGGTGCCAAGATGATCTTTAAACCAAGAATTTTAGTGTTTTTAATTTTCTTTTTCTTGGTTTTGAAAATTATGTTTTAAATTTTTTTAATATGAAAATAATTTTTCTTTGATCAATTCTTTTGTTTTCATGATTATTAGTTTTGATTTTTGTTGAGAGGTTTGTATTTATATAACTCCCTGGGTTTATTGGGTGTTTATTTCCCAAATCATGTTTACCAGGTGCTAAAATGATTATATGGGTTGGAACAAGCTCAAGAGCTTGATATTGTTACCTCTCTTAAAAATTGTGTTTTGATTTGTTGCTTTGAATTCATTATATTTCACTTATATGATGATATTTATGTGTTTGTGCTTATGGATCATTTATTCGTGTCTTATAATGTATTCTATGAGTGGTTTGATCAAGTTATACAAAGAAAATTTTCTTTTCTGATCAAACATTGTTTTTGGACTCAAATCTTGATTTATGACTTCATTTGAGTGATTTGTTTTCACTTGAAAACTTTTTTCATGGTTCTCATGTTTTCCTCATTCCTTTGTTTTTATAAATCTAATTTTATACACTATGTTTTTATAATTGTGTAATGAGACACTTCTTTCATAATGACATATCAATATGTGTTCTCATTGTCTTGGTTGAATGTGAGTGATATTTAGCATGTCTATGCTTGCTCACATATGTTTGTCTTGATCCTCATTGCATATATTCATTAAGGTATTTTGATAGGGGGAGCAATCCCTATATTTGTTTTATACTCACTCACGCTTATTTGTAGGGGGAGCTTTCGCTCTCTCCATTCTTTTGTTTTCCTCTTTTTGATGTTATCAAAGGGGGAGAAATATTGTGAGTATATTCTTTTTGTTTATATGCATGATAATTACAATATTGTATATTCAATTTCTTTTCTTGCATATATCATTTTTATAAATTGTTTGTCATCATCAAAAAGGGGGAGATTGTTAGCCTTCTTGTTTTGATGATGTTTAACAAACAATTTACTTCTAATATTGTTTGTCTAGTATTTGTATAATTCTATTTATTGTAGATAAACAACATGTTGGAGGATGGATGGATTGTGCCATAACGATCGTATCAAATGGAGGTTGACAGAATAGTGGTTGAAGCCTTGCTATCAAAGTTGAAGATCCAAGTTCAAGCTTCATTCAAGTTGAGCTACAATGAAGATCAAGATCAAGCTTTGGTAACATTAGTTTAGGTTTATATTATGTGTGTTAGTACTTTAAGCTCAATCATATATACACACACGTTATATTGGTTTCCTTGTATATATATAGTTATATATATATATACAACACAAGTTTTGGTTTTCATATATATATATATATATATATATACATAGTTTTGAGTCTTCATGTTTATAAATATGAAATTACATATTTCACATTTATTATTCTGTTTTGGTTTATCTATATAGATATGAAACAAATTTACATTCATATATATAATTATATGTTTCATACTCTATTTTGTTTGAGAATATATTGCATAGAATATGCAATTTTGAAAAAAATATTGTTTTCATGGTTTATGGACTTAACAATCATTCATTAAGTCTACAAAATCATTTTGTAAAGTTTCAAAACATGGTTTAGCCAAAATGTTAAAATTTATGTGTTCACATTTTCATGTTTTGGACTATTTTGCAAAATAATGATATTTCTCATTTGGGAGGTCCTTTTTAAAAACCAATTTTTGTAGCATGTGTATTATCATGTTTACAATCATTTTTCAAAGTTTTATATTTTTCTGAATTTATTTGATATTTTTTAACATGGTTTTTAGTTAAGTTTTTTTGCGCACTTCAGGTCTGTGCATGTTTAGTCGACTCATAAGTCGACTCACGAAGTGCAGCGAAGTTGTGATTTTTATTCTACTGAGTCAACTCATATAAGCCGACTCATTAGTCGACTCATAAGTCGACTCATGAGTCGACTCATAAGTCGGCTTATCAGAGAGCCGTTGCACAGTAACAGCTAGTTTCCAGATTTGTTTATTTTAATGTTTTTATGGGATTTTGTTGGACTCTTAGGCTGGTTTCTTCAAGCCTATATATACCCCTTTACATTAACTATTTTAATCAACTAAGAAAATGTTTTAATCAAGTTTGACAAGGGTTTAAGTTTGTTTAAATGTGTTTAAAGCCTTGTTTCAAAGTTTCGGTTTTGTGAAGATAATTTCACAAGAGGAAGAAAAGATCATCCTTTGGTGTTTGAGCTTCAACTCATCTCTCTCTCTCTCTCTTGATCTATAGAGAAGTTTTCCTAAACTCATTTTAGCTATTTATTGTTTTGTTTCTAATTTCCATAAGCTAGATTTATATTGAGTTTAGTTAAATTATTTTTATTGAATCTCTTTGTTCACACACAATCTATTGAGCTTATAGTATTTACATTCATAGTATATTTTGGGTTGTGGGGTTTGTGACTTAGAGTTGTGCCTAATTGAGTTCTCACCTTATTTAGAGAACAATCATTTATTGTGCTTAATTTGTGAAGTTCACTTGTACACCGAGAGGAGTGTGTGGTGAGGACGGAGTAGATACCGAGAGGAGTGGCGTCGGTGGCCTAGTGAGATGTGATAATTCCTAGCACTTGAGGGAGTCGATACGTGAGGACCAACACTTGAGGTTGTATCTTGTGTATGTACTTTGTGAGGATTTGTGAGAGTTGTCGGTTGGCTTGATAACCGAGTGTGTAGAGTTTTCGGTTAGCTAGAAAACCGAGTGTGTAGAGAAGTTCCGGCTTCCAAACCGGGTTGTGTAGTGGATTCTCCCCGGGAGTGGGGAGCGGAGACGTAGGACGGAAGGTCCGAACTCCGTGATCATTTTCTTGTGTTTGGGTTTGGCATTGGCGCATTTATTCTTGCATATTGTTAAATCGCCTTTGTTGCATGATCATATTGTTTACCCTTGTTTATATTGTATATCCTTGCACATATCTTATAGCATATCATATTTGCTAGGATATATTTGTTAATTAGTTTTAATTGGCATAAAATCGGATTAGATTAGCATAAACCCTATTCACCCCCCCTAAGGGTTCTTTCATAGCGACATTAGGATATAACAGGCCCGTTATAGCAGCCTTCAATAGTTGTAGTCGACCATCAGCTGGACGACTAAAAGAGTTGGTAGTTTTCTCGAACCTCGCACCGATAGCGCCTGTCCTTGTATTAACTGCTCTAACAAAGTAATTATTGCTATGGTCAACAAAATCTTTATGACTTATCAGGCTACCGTCTGCACCAAGCAGCTGTCATCACTTGGCACTGACCACCTGGATGACCCATCTTTACCAGCGGCCAACACCTGTCAGTTGTCTGCCGACTCAGCTACCTAGTTAGACTCAGCCCAAGTTACCTTCTTACCCCTCAGATCCACTATAAAAAGGAGAGGCATTGTATGAGGTAAATCTCTCTGGTCTCTTTTACACAACTAAGAGATAACCGTATATTGTCCTCACTCAAGATTATCTATTGACTGGATTGTCGGAGGAACAATCGGAGAACCCATCTCCATCCTTTTACGAGTTCTTTCTTATGTAGGGAAGAACATATAACCCCAGAGCCACACATCAAAAGGAGTTAGAGGATCCTAATCACTCCTCAAACCTGCATATTATTCTCCTTTGGATAACTGACATCAACACTAACTTAGGCATTAGAGGGCCTACTTGAAGCCCCAACCCTAGGTATTATTCCAACGCCGCCTAACTAGTTGTTGTCCTGTGCAGGATTCATCGGAGACCCAAGTTTTCCCTACTCAACCCCATCTTATTAAGAATAGGGCTTTTAGAAGAAAAAATACTTTAGGGAAGAGAAGCGACTTCAAAAGAATTGTTTTATTCATTGTATTGGACTGCTTAAATACAAGAGTAAGAGGAGAAGTTCTGGAATCCTAATCGATGTAGGACTAAAATAAAAAAAATCAGATACCCTAATACTACTATATAACTCACGTCTCATAGTCAGTAAACAACTAAGAGTTTGGATAAGATAAGCCAAATTTGCATAGATGGTTATTGGCATGGCTTGATGAGACGTGGTTGAATTGGAGCATATTGGTTGCTAGAATTGCGAGTGGTAAGATCGTCGTATAGTTTGGTCCCGTGGTGTCGCTATTGAGAGTGTTGCAGATAGGAGGGTTCGGCGGTATCGCTGCCATGGGCGCTATAGTTGGGACATTAAGACAAATAGTTGGTGGCTGTTGCTATGAAAATTAGGTGTGCAAGTTTGGAAGTTGTTTAGGCATATCGCCGTATGGTTGTTGTCACGCCCCAGGCCTGCGGGCCCGTTAGCGCGTGTAAGCCATGGGACCCACCGAGTGTAACGCACTGTTTGGCTCAAACCACTGCCAAAATCGACTAACCGATGTTACACTTGAATCTTTAGCTTTCACTATATAAACACCTCAATTTCCCACTCTCCCACCAATGTGAGATTAAATTTCATTTGAAATGTCGTTGTCAATTAGTGGGATGTCATAGTTGTTGGGCATGGGTTGCTTGCGTGTAAGGGATTGCGAGGCTTAGAAATTGGTGATGTCTGGGTTTGGATGGGGTAGTTGGGGCGAATTAGGTTTGAGGTAATTTTTGGTTCGGGGTCAGTGGCATAGGATGTGTGGTGGTGCAGTTTTGGCTCTGTTGGTCAAGTCTTGGTGCAGAGTTAGCGTGCCTGGTGCAGCGACGATACTATCATGTGGACGAATGGTCGACGTTGGGTGCTTCGTGGACGATTGAATGTTGTTCTAGCTCGAACAGGGTCGAGCGATGGTGCAGATATGGCTGGCATGGTCACCTAGTGCATCGAAGGTGTGGTCATGTGGGCGACTGGTCGACGATGGGTGCGCTGTGGACGAGCATGTGCGGTTTTGGCTCGAATTGAGTCGAGCGATGGTGTAGATGTAGCTGGCGTGGTCGCACGAAGTGTCAAGCGATGTCGAACAGTGATGCGATTTTGGGTCGAGTGGTCAAGTGATATTGATGTGGACGAGCGAGATCGTATTGTGGACCACCGATGGTGCAGTCCTGCAGACAAGGCGTCGTCGTCGGCGAGTAGGTGCAAATCTGGCGCAAGCAAGGTGCACGTTGGTGCAGACTTGGTAGGCTTGGTCGAATGTTGATCGAGCCGTCGAGCGGTGTGGACACGGTGGTCGAGTAGGATGTCAAGCAATCAATTGAGGCTTTGGGTGGTGTGGGCATAGGGCTCGGAGGTGGCCGACGGCGAGCGGTGCGTTAAGGTTGAACCCGGTATCAAGGCCGTCGAAGGGAAGTGGGGAGTTTTCGGCAAAACCCCTTCGGCGGCTCGATGTAGAGGAGGAAGAAAGAGATCTTTCTGGGATTAAGAGGAGGTATCTGATACCATGTTAAGAATAAAGCTTTTAGAAGAAAAGAGACATTAGGAAAGAGAAGAAACTTCAAAAGGCTTGTTCTATTAATTGTATTGAACTGCCTAAATACAAGAGTAGGAGGAGAGGATCTAAAATTTTAATTGATGTAGGATTAAAATAAAGAAAATCAAAAACTACTCTATCTAACACATTTATCGGAAGGATAATCTGAGAAATTTTAATGTGTTACAACACAAATAAATCTAAAGTTCATCTCATGATAATCACACACCATTTTTCTTTACAAAGTCTGATATCAAATCCAACCTTATGACCACTTGATTATCAAAACAAATATCAAGAAAGTGCAATTTTAATTAACAAATTGCTTTCTATAATTCAAAATGTCTCCAACGTCCACCACTACGAGTACTTTATACATGCCCATTTTTACAGAAGTTAGACCATGAACAGAAATCAGGAAATGACCAAAACTGCCTCGATGAAAAACACCAAAATCGATCTGAAAAACTTAAATAGATGGAAAACATGGCAAACTCTCAGACCATATAAGTCATGCTCACTTGCATCAAATGGGAGTGAGGAATACTGAGATTTGCTGTGCCTCTCCTTGAATTCTTTCGTAAAAAGGCATAAAAGTAGTTTATAATCAGCTTCTTAAAGAACCATGAATCTTTTCTAGCCCTGATATCTCCATGACCAAGGAGATAAACAGGTCCAATCTCTTTGGCCTTATACAATAAAGCAAGCTCTCTTTCAAGATTCTTTTCAGCAGAAGCAGCCGCAGAAGGTGAATCTTCTCGACTCAGTTGAGATGAAGAAGTACTGGGTTCAGAAGCTGGCTTCTCGTTAGCAAGAAGAGGGATGCTGAGAGAATACATGATGCCATTGGAGGCCACGAGGACTCTCGAGTTTGATACTTGGATTTCAGTGTCAGAATCAGCATCATCGTCGCTTGCTAGAGAGAGTTCTTGAGCTTCTCGGCGTATGAAGTTCTCGAGACTTTGGATAAGGAGCTGTTCGAATGTGTGGTGATTCTCCTTGCGAACATCCTTGTAACCGTATCTACATATGAGAGGCCAATTTGAAGATGATTTTTGAATGTTATTTTTAAGTGTTTTTTGTAAATATACCCTCTAAATTATGCATATTTGCAAAACTAACCCCTGAATCTTAGTATTTGCAAAGTTGCATCTACTTAGCCCCAAGTGAACAAATCATCAAACTCTGATAGGCAGATTATAACTGCAGTAAAACTATCAACAAAATAATCAAATATTTACTCACCATATCGAGCAAAATTAATAATCTGCTGATTGGGGGTACTTTTCTCCCAAAATTCGCAAATACGCATGATATGAGGGGTATATATGCCAAAAACCCTATTTTAAAAGAGACACTGAGTCGCACAAAATATTGCTAAAACTTGATTGCTGACTAAACAAGAACTATCTACATATTTATGATGGAGTTCAAAGATGCATAAGAAAATCCAAAACATGAATATATGCAAACCATTGAAGAGAGTCAGTTTATGCTGACCGACGCAAGCGAAAAGTTTTAAAACAAATACTGACGAGGATACATTTAAGAGCCCACTTATTCTTTGAATGTGGATACAGTAGTAAATGTGTGGAGGAATGTTATGAAATATGTTCAAGAGGATGTGGTACCAGTTTGTTGGGATGAAGCTTTGATTTGGATGAGAAGCGCAGACTGCAGAGGGAGCTCTTCTTTGAACTGTATAAAAAGAGCTGCAGGTGCAGCTGCAGCAGTCATGTACTCTATTTGGAGAGCTCGGAATGGACTACTTTTCCAGAAAAAATCTGTAACCTTAGAGGAATGTGTTGACTCAATAATTTATGAGATTAAACTGCAATGTAGCAAGATTAAAAGAGTTAAAGCTACTAAGCAGAACAGGGACAGGCGCAGGGCTACGCGTATACACCCAGTTTTTGCCTAGCAGTGAAGTTTGCTGAGAGCTCCTATTTGAGACTTCTAGGAGTTTGATTTGGTCATTGTAGCCTCAATTTAAGTCTTGTATATAAGAGAGATAGTGAGGTATTGATAGAGAGGGCTGTGTTTGTATGCAGAACTGTTTTGAGCTTTCATGCTATTTGGTAATAAGCTTATTTACTTACCAAACAAAGGATACATTCAAGATAAGGGTATAAATCATTTCAATTATGTAATGGATTATTAATCAACCTTATCGTACAATTTCCTCCACTCGCTTTCAACAACTGAGCAACTACAGGTAGAATAGATTCTTCCAAGGGTGGCACTAGGGGCACACCCCCAACCACATCCCAATCCACACCCCCTCTCTCATATGCTACAGTACATCAGGCTCCACATAAGATTTTAAAATTTTAAAATCTTATGTGGGGCCCGGTGCACTGTAGCATATGAGAGAGGGGGTGTGGTTTGGGATGTGGTTGGGGGTGTGCCCCTATCATTTTCCTTCTTCCAATCTCTGCATTCTCATCTCTAGGCAATGTAGGCACTATAGAATCCAACTTAGTAGAAACCTTGTACATGTTGGAATTTATGGAAGGAGCAACTCGATCTGTTTCTTGGATCATCAAATGAAAGAAAATATCTTTTCTACAGCTGCAGCTTCCTAAAAACGATTTCGTGAGTACTGATTGTTCATGTTTAGTTTCTTCGCACAAACAGACAGCAGCATCTTCTTCTAAACAGCAACCTTTTCAGAGAATCAAACTATCTCCTTAAGTGCTTGTGAATTGTGATAAACTTACCGCTTATCCCTATGAACTCCTTAGTGGGATTCTTTTTTCTTGAAGGAAAAGAAGAGAAATATTGCTTCTTGTTATTAACGGACAAAAGGCGGATTTTGCCCCTAATCGCACGCTATTCACCGTTATGGCGCGCTATTGGCCGCTTTTGTGAGTGGAAAGCGCATATTCCACAATATGTCCCCGCTATTGGGAGATAGCATAGCGGGAAGGGACTACTAATGCTAATAGCGGCGTTATTTACCACTATTTATAACAGTGGACATATATGCTCCAATGAAAAGGAGAAAGAAGAGTATAGGCAACAAACAACAAATTGGCCCCACTCCGAAAAACAGCTCAAAAGAGCAGAATTAGCAAACCGGTCAATGGGCGAAAGAATAAAAGAAGAGAGCCAGTAAGACCATCAGTAATCAGGATTTGTGAGAATGGAATACCCACAAGTAACCACACAAGAATTGGTCACCTCATATGGTAGTCTCATCCTTCAAATGCGTCAGGATGCACTCAGTAACATCCTCCATGACCCAAAAAGTCACACAGATGCATGAACATTTTGACCAACTCCTCTTTAACCTAAATATTGTACTATTTTCTTCCATGATGGGGATTCCAACTCTCTCCTCTTCTGCTGACAGTCTCCTGAATTTTGGCCTCCACCTTCTCTCCAAGTTTAAGCATCAAAGTTTATTGACTGTCGTTTCATATAATTTAGGAAGGTGGATAGTTTACTGGCCAATCCCAATGCTAATAGTCCTTCCAACACTTATGTGGGGTTTGCTTTTCATGCTTTCTTTACCAAATATTTATCTTCTGGTTAAGTGTTCTGATTGGCTGCACTATGTTTATTCTTCAAGTTGACAATTCACATTGTTTTTATTAGTGTCTGGTATCTGACCCTTCCGTTTGAATGCTTACATATTTAATTTTTAATGGTCATGTACTTGATAGTTTCTTTTTTGGGGTAATTCTTTCTTTTATCCTACTTATCCCAAATGAATGACATAAATTTGATCAATCATTAAAATGAAAGGAACGTAATAATTGCAAGTAAGACACTAAGTAACTGAACCTAGCAAAAAATTCAGCACGTAATACTGTTGATAGACTCATCTTGTAGAAGAAATAGAAGACTCAACAAGAAAAGTATCAATATCTATCAAACAAATAGCCTACTTTTAAGATAAGCTTCCATGAATTATTGCTACAACCAAGTTAAGCACAGTAGAGTTCAAAATACCTAGCAATGCAGCGGAACATGTGATAGCTCTGTGGGCAGACACGCCGGAAAAGAAACCTCTCACCCTGAGGCACAACTGGAACTGGTATATACTTTATTGACACAAATACAATCAAAGAGTGGATAGCTGGAAGGGATGTTAAAAAGTGTCCAAATACTGCAGGAACTCCTTTCACCAATTCGTTGTAAACCAAGCCAATGCCAGGGGCTCTAATTGTACCCAGATTGCAACCCAAATTCATCAGCAAATCCATAGGAAGCTTCTGTCTGACTTCTGTTTGATATTTTAGCCTGCTACCGTAGTTCCAAATGTTCATCATCATAAACAGTATTGCTGTAAAGACCAACAAAACCCAACTTCCATCTCCCACATCACACAACACTGAAGAAACGAAAAGTAACTCCAACCCCAAAAAGAGGACTGCAAAGCACATCACAATAATGAGGTTAATCTGCCATATCAGCAGCATAATAAGAGTCACCAAGATAGTTGTCACTATCATCACTCCAAGCTCAGCAATGCCTGCAGAATAGACTCACTTAGAAAAAGACACTTGAAAGAGCAATTGGTAATTAAGAGAAGAAAATGAGAAACAGAATTGTTGTAGACAGTCATAACAATTGTCAAGCAACCTAATAAATTGTTTCTTCTTACTCTTCTGTAAGACAAATAAAGCATTGTCCATAATACATGCATAATGTTCCACAAATTTGAAGTGCTTCCTGAATGTTATCTGATCAAATAAATAACAGAAACCTAATCATGTAAAGTTAAGATAGATGATAGTGTTGAGACAAATAAGCAGTTGACATTGGAAGGACAGGAGAAAAGATTCAACAGTTTCAAACTTTTGAGATTTCACCTTAGTAAAATTAGGGATTTGAGTCCAAAATTGCATCACACGATGCAGAGAAATAAGGTTTTTTATAAACACCTGCCTATTTCATTTAAGGAAGACCATTCTTCTATAGACTTACAAACCTAGATCACCAATAAATCCAATCCTTAATAAGAAAGAATTCTAATCATACTGAAATAGAAGACTTTCCTAATAACTAGACTATACAAACATTTTGGAATATATTAAAATTCAAAATGACTAAAATTTTAATAACTTGCCTTATGTAGATAAGGCTAAAAAAAATTATAGAGTATCAAAAAACTAATACAAAAAGAAGTTCTGCTCATGCTTGTTTTCTCATGTTTATTGTAGTTACTAAGAAACTTCTTCTCTTTTTTCATCATCTGTTCATTTGTGCTCTTCCAAAAGAAACTTGTCCTATATCAAATTTCCTCCGGATGGAGAAAATTTGACATCGAGTTGTAAATATAATATCGTGGAGACTTTTCGACATTATCTTAGTTCCCTATATTTCATGCCCGTCCATACCATTGTATGACAATACGTCTTGGCACCTTGCTAATGTGGGCTAGTAGGAGATATCATTGCACTAATTCTCAATCTAAACCTATGAGGGGAATTGTGGATTTGGAGATAACTTCTGTCCATAATAACTTACGCAATCTAGGAAATTCAGAATGTAACTTATTGTTTATGTGAGATATAAACCTGTTCGTCTGAGGAAAACAGCAACTTATAGGCTGAGAGTTTAGGAAGAACTAAGAGAAGATATGGAAGGATTAGTGACATGAACAGATCCATTTTAGTGGCTTTATATGGAAGTTCCAGTGTTCATTAAGTTTTTTGAGTATAAATATTAGATGACAAGAGAGCCAGAACTTCCCCAGATCTAGTTGGAAAGATGGCCAAAAATTATGGACAGAAAGTAGCAGAAAAGATTAGAAAGAGAATATAAATCTGCACTGGTAACAAGTAAGGTGACAAGAGAAAAGATGGCCAGATCTATCTCCATCCATCATAAGCTGAAAATAAATATTCTAATGTCTGATCGGTAAATAAGGCTAGATAAATATTCAAGATTTTAAAACCATAGTACATGTGAAGGACAATCAAACTCCAAATGAGGAAACAAAACCATCTGTTTAAGCAGAGAAAAGAATTAGCATAATAAGTGATTATGTTTTACCATATGCATTGCCTATCTCATTTGTGCTTCCAATGGTGGCAACAAATGCCAGGCAGCATGCCAACAAAAACCAGTTTAGAACTGGAATGTATATATGACCCATGAATTTCCTTGATGGATGAATGATTTTGAGGCGGGGAACACAACCAAGAGCCATTGACTTCTTTATACATGAAAATATAGCTGTAGTCATCGCCCTGCTTGCAATAAGTGCAGCTATGTTGGCAATGAAGAAGATTGGCCAAAAAGCTCCATCTGCTCACAACACTTAAATAATGTAAGGATCCTAAATTAAACAAACTTCTACTATAACGCCTCGTTTGGTACGCGGGAATAAGTGGGAATGGAATGCAATTTCAACTCTTTATTCAAGCGTACCAAACACGATGTATTTTTAGACGCTGAAATTGTTATTCTCACTTCTTATCAATTCCCACTTTATGTGAGAATTGTCATTCCCAACCATTTAACAAGGAATTGATATTCCCACTTAAATGGGAATAAAATAATCAAATAATTTCCAATTATACCCTCCTTAAAAGATACGAATACATATAAATTCCCATATGAAAGACTATTTCTGTAGAAATAATATCATTAGCTGCTCGTACAAACATACAAATAGATGTACAATATTAAAATACTATTCTTTGTTTGACTTTGCCCTAGTTTCATCATGTCTGCAGTAGAAAAAAAATCCCATCTTCTCCTTGATGATTCGGTTAGGTAACCATTATTTCTTTTTAAAATATATGTATGTCTGGCTAATCTTTACCTAATCTTTACAACAATTTTTTTATCTTTTGGCGACTCGGTTACGTAATCTATTGACAATTAGGTAAGCAAATATTTTATCTTTAGACGTATGATTTGAAGTTTCATTGAAGCATATATGCCTAATCTTTTCAATATTTTTTTCAAAGTACTCACAACAAGATATAATGTGCTTAATTGATGAGATTGGAACTTTATATTTTGATTAGAGGTTAACATGTTTTATATTCCTTCAAACTTTCTACGTTAACGTGTTTTCTATTCCTAATCAATTTTTTGAAAGTTAAAGGTGCATTTGAAATTTCATAAAAATTTTATATACAGACTAAAAGTTAACATGTTTTTCCAATCCTTCAAAATTTAGTGTTTTCTTCCTCTCTCTCTCTCTCTCTCTTCATGCATGCACATGAAATTCAGTCATATGTGGCATGCATATGGAATTCAATTTATTGTATATGTTTGTGCACAGTGATGCTAGTAGCATTAGCTGCTCGTATAAGTAATAGACATGAAGCATTAGAAGTTAGAAATGTGGAATTATAATTATTTATAATCAAAAATAATTTTATGAAAATTATTTTTCAATTAGTAAGCCAAAAGTCCGAAATTGTTGCTGAGGCAGTGTACCAAAATATAACTATCAACTAAAAAATTATTTCTACAAGGAAAAAATATCATTTCTATAAAACTTATTTTTCTAAAAAATGAATTATTTAGTCATTTTTAAAATATTTTTATGTTTTTAAAATTCTATGTCTAAATCACTTGTGAACAAATGATACCAAACATGGGAATGAGATTAAGATTGCAATTCCCATTTCATTCTCTAAACGCGCCCAAACATGAAAATGAGAATGCGCATTCCATTCTCACATCTATTCCATTCCATTCCTACATTCTTTCCATTCTCACTTGACTCTATTCCCGCGTACCAAGCGAGGCGTAAGAGGAAACCATGAACATGCAATGATGCACATATAAGCACACTAATATGTGACAGGAAAAAAACTGAGATATCCATAGATTAATTCGTGCATATATGCACATCACATGGCAGATATACACAATTATACACATGTTATTAGATGCATGTGGCAAACCCATTTTGTGGAGATGTAGTTTTTCACATTCAGGGACAGATATCAACAAACACAAAAATACACATGCACAAAAACAGGCGCATCCACACCCACCCATGCATGCACACACGCACACACAAACATACATGCGTACATAATGTATGTAGGTACGTACATCCCTCATATACACATACTTAGATCGATATATAGTGCATGCATATATGCATACATCCATATACACATAGATACATGCCTACATAAAAACACACACAAGCACAAAAACAACTATATCTACATACATATATTTATATTTATACATTTACGAACATACACATCTACCTAGTTAAAAATAGTGGACAACTGACAGGTAATCACCCATTTGAGCACATCCACACACAAGCACACACAGACACGTCACACCTAGTTACCTACACACTTACATTAAGCACACGGACAACACCTGCTTATGTTCATGTGCACACGCTTCTCACGCACATGCGAACATGCCTACACACACAGAGGGAGGGAGGGAGGGATTATACCTTGCCCTAGAAGAAGAATAAAAAATAATACCCCAAAGATTTTTTTTAAACTTACTTGGAACTGATGAAAAGAACACTTGCTCAGATGCATTTTGATTTTGCATGAGGAATGCAGCTTGACCAAGGTATCCCAGGACAAGACAAGGTAGAACCAGAAACACAAACATTTTCTGGAACAAATAATCAAGTTAATGAGATGATGAAAAAAAAAGCCTCTGAAAGTTCTGATAACTACGACAGAAGAGACAGATACAAACACTGCAAGGTAATGCTTTACCTGAATAGACCTCACAGAGAAATAACACAGATCTGCAAACATAGCCTCAGAGCCTGTAACACTATCACCCATGAATAGAGGATGTAGTAGCATGTAATAATACTAAGTGCTTGTCAGAAATAATATGAGACAAAAAAGGCATGAGGAAAGAAAATCTTAGATGAAAACTTTTTGGATATAACATATGTATTAAAACTCTCCAATAAAACTGGATTATCCTCATTACATACTAAAGCAAGCATCATTTATTGGAATAGAGAAGAGCAAGCAATAAGTCTATCATGTAACTTATACTGCAAATGCCAGTCAGTTTGCCTTCAACGATCAACTTTTAAAGTGGTTTCTAGCTTATGTACCCAAGTTCTCTTTACTAGTTAATTTGAGGTACTTGTTGCCATAAAATATCTAAGAAACAGTTTATGCAAATTTAATATCAGAACACTGAAAGAACAAACAGTTCGCTCATATTAGTTGCCACAACAAATGCTATCATTTTGAGAACCAATGAAATCATCAAAGAGCATAAACTAGAGCAACTTAGAACATAATTTTTCTACTATTACCAATTGCTTAAAAAATACCACCACCAAGAGACATCCAAGCTCGAGTTGAATTACTTTCAAAGGAATAATAGATGTAAATATGGTTAAAGGTCACAAGAACTGTTCCACCACAATTAATAGCTAATTTGAAGTACTTGTTGCCATGAATATCTAAGCAGCATTAGATTCAGCTTTTTGCAAATTAAGTGTCAAAACACTGAAAGAAAACACAGTTCGCAACAAGAAATGCTATCATTTTGAGGTTCACTGAAAACATCAAGAGAATAAACAAAAGCAAGCTAGAACATTTTTTCTATTCTTACCTGTTGCACACAAAATACAACCACCAAGAGACATCCAAGCTCGAGTTGAATTTCTTTTAAAAAAATAATGGATGTAAACAGGGTTAAATGCCAGAAAAGCTGTTCCACCGTACTCCACAAGATTGTAGATACCGATAAGCCCAAGGGAGCAAAACCATATAAATAGAGCAGGTCCAACTGCAAGATCCACTTTGCTTGTTACATACTTCTGTACACTGAACAATATGACGAGCAATGCAACCGATATCATCACGACTTTATCTGCAATAATTGATATAACACAATCAACAAATGTTTTCTGTACTACAAATAAGCAACAAAAGCATAGCTATACTTTAGGCAACAAGCCATATATGTGAGTAACCAAAACAATTCAAGAATAGATGATGGTGCAAATGCACTCTGAAATGCCAGATGGTTTCCAGGGTTTTGACCTTATACGTTATGAAGTAATGGACACAATACAGACAAGGAACACAACATTACCAAAAAACCGGACAATGGGACACATGTGCATGGAAAATAAAGAATAAAAAGTGATAACTTAATGCTGAGACTGCAACACTTATTAGAAGAAGAACCAACCAATTACTTAAAACAAATTTTGAATGAAGCTATTTGCCCCTGGAGATGAGGTGGCTGGAGATGAATTGGTGAGTCTCATTGATAGTGTAGGTAACCTCCATCTAGTTGGGATTAACTGACACTCCCAAAAAGGTCTACGAGAGGAAAAACTTTTCATGCACTTCTTTTCTTTTAGTTTTCCTTCTTAGGTAAGGGGTTGCTACTTGAATCTGTTTAAATCTCATGGCACCAATTAGCTAACTGGCTGCATCTTAAACGTAAAAAAGTTCAAAGTTTTAGGTTAGCATGGATAGTACTTTTCAATATGGTGTTGATGGAGTGTTCGTGTCTTTTTCTTACACAGTTTGAGACAGGTACGGCAAGCATTAATAAGTGTCCAACCTTTATTGTTCTTTAGCTTTTTATCTACAATAT
Organism: Asparagus kiusianus; assembly: GCA_022839385.1. Taxonomy (NCBI): domain Eukaryota; kingdom Viridiplantae; phylum Streptophyta; class Magnoliopsida; order Asparagales; family Asparagaceae; genus Asparagus; species Asparagus kiusianus. The sequence continues at coordinate 200,059 of BQKN01001054.1, forward strand.
GTTTTACTTGGGTTTCACTAGGTAGGCCATATTTCATAAACTTTTTATGAGTCAGTAAATTATTCAGGATGCCCGCGAGATTTAATGTACACTCAACCTAAAAAAACATAGCAAGCCAGGCACAAACAAAGAAACAAAAGATAGGATATGTTCATGCCACATTAAATTGTTCCTAGATAGAATATCTAATCATAGCCATCGAATTATGCAATATGCTAATATGAGTAAAAACATCAAGGTTAATAACTGAGTTACATGATACAGTAGTTTCACTTATCTAGTATGTATATGCAGCCATCAACCGATTGAAAAACTCCCTGTAAACATTGACATTTGCCCTTATCTGAGTTGGACAGGAAATTTGCGGACACAAGATTCCGGTAGAAGGATTTATCGGTGGGTTGTTATTGTCTCTGTATTCACATAGTTAAAAGAGAGTAATAAAGTGCACATTAGGGAGGGTTCATAACCATAAAATTTACTAAATTCATGGTAATATGCTAGTCATACTTCACAAGGTGATTTCTGCAGTTTGAAAATCAGGTTACCGAGGAGACACAAGTCTATGTACACCATTTAACAATGACAACTATTGCATGTTACCTAATACTTTAAAATCCACTGTTATTCAATTACATACTTGGCTAACTTGGCTGATAAGATAAGACATACTGAGATGGACACAAAAATAAATTTCTGAGAGCATTCTTTATAGTCTATGGTACCTTGCTCAAAGCTGGATGTTCCAACTCTAAGACCACCGACTGCCGACATAACTGCATAATCAAGAACGCACGAAATAAATGAACAAAAAATTATTGGAAGACCATATTGTTATTCATTAATGTATACTAAGATAAACTAGCAGTATACGTCACAGTCAGCACTACTAATACTACAACCCTAACCTCATCCCAGATTCCCAATAGCACTAGAAGCTTACCTGACATTGTTGGTGTCACAACTCCATTTGCTATCATCATAGAGGTACCAAAAAGTACCAACACAAGGAGAAGCTTCTTCAGTCCCAGTGAGGATTCAATGTGCTCTTTAATTCGTAGAGATCTGTCGAGCTCTGGTGATGGCAACTTGAGCCCGAATTTTGAAATTCGGGTATCAGAATGCAACTGGTTCGGAAGTAGACTGACCTTTGCATGTCTACATACCAATGAATACAAAGCAAATGTACCCCCTGAAACAGGTTCAAGGCAATAAAAGCTGAAAACAGTTAAAACTTTCTAGCAAAAAGAAAAATAGACAAAGCCGATAATCAAAGACAAAGCACAACCTCCAATGTACCTTCACCATCATCATTGCCCCAAAGAACTACTAATATATACTTGATCAATGGAATCAGAATCAAAGTATATAGAACCAAAGAGAGTGCTCCAATAACATCTTCCTTCCTATGATAAGGTGATTTGCTAAACATCACATCAAATGTGTAGAGTGGGCTTGTTCCAATGTCTCCAAATACAACTCCCAGTGTTTGGAGGGCAAGTATAATGCTCTTGCGCAAATTAAACTCCTGAAATTAGTAAACAAAAGTAAAATTAGAAAGATAATATTGCTACCATATAAATACTTTTTAACAGTTGTGACGTTTTATATCCTCCACCTCATGGAGGAAAAGGTGCATACGCGCGTGCCTACGCACATAGATGTATGCATGTTTTTGTGTGTATGTATGAGAAAAATAGGTATGCTTGGTACCAAGCACAAACTTTGTGCTTGATAGTGAGGTGGCTTTCACATACACTCATTCAAACGGTCCCCATTTAAAGATGACCACTCTTTAATTATCCAACTCATGTGAATGTGGTCCCTTTTAAAGTGAGTGGATGGAAATGAGATTGCAATCCCAAGCACAAATTTGCGAAACATACACCTCTCTCTCTCTCTCTCTCTCTCTCTCTATATATATATATATATATATATATATATATATATATATATATATATATATATATTTTTGTTTTGATGTAACTTTACAAAACATCCCTAATATTGTTTGTCTAGTGTTTGTGTTTTCTTATTAGGTATTCTAGACAAACAATATGTCGGATGTTGGATGGAATTGCGTCATAACGATCACATCAAATAGAGGTTGGCGGATATATCGGTATGAAGTCATTGCACATCAAGTCAAATTCAAAATCAAGCTTCATCCGCAAAGTTTATCAAGAAGAGCTTATTGAAGATCATAGCTTGGATAATTTAGTTTAGGAGTTTATACTTGTGTGTTTAATACTTTAAGCTTAATATCATATACACACACATTTTATTGGTTTCTATGTATATATAAATAGTTATATATATACACACATTTTGGATTTTGTTCAAGTTTATATAAATATAAATTTGTGAAAAATGTTGAGTTATTTGGTTATGGACTTAACAATCATTATATACATCTTTCATTAAGTCTATATAATCAATTTATAAAGTTTCAAAACATGGTTTAACGAAAATGTCAAAAACAAGTGTTGTTCATTTTCATGTTTTGGATATTTTTGCAAAATGATGAGATTTCTCTATTGGGAAGTGCAATTCTAAAATTTTTTTGTAACATGTTTATTATCATGTTTATAAATATTTTCCAAAGTTTTATATTTTTTAGAATTTATTTGATATTTTTTATCAAGATTTAAAAGTTAATTTTTGGACATGCACAGTCTCTGTGCATGTTCATAAGTCGACTTATCAAAGTTGACAAGTCGACTTATGAAATGCTCTGGAATGTTCAATTTACTGATGCCAAGTCGACTTATCAGACAACGCAAGTCGACTTATAGCAAGTCGACTTATGACATTTATAAGTCGACTTATGGGCTGATTTTTTGACTGTAACGGCTAGTTACAAGTCGACTTATCACTGTAGCAAGTCGACTTATAACTGCATAACAGTTAGTTTTTCAGACTCCTTATTTTTTGAGTTTTTTTGTCTTTTTGTTGGATTTTTCTTGTGTTTTAGGGTCTCCAATATATACCCCCTTATACCCAGCTCTATAATCAACTAAGAGAAAAGTTTTAAAAGAGTTTTACAAGTTTGTTTAAAGGTTTTAATTTTGTTTCAAGTTTTGATTTTGTGAAGAGAATTTCACAAGAGCTTGAGGAAATCATCCATGGTGTTTGAGCATTCAACTCTTCTCCCTCTCTCTTATCATTCATTGGAGAAGTTTTCTAAACTCATATCTAACTATTTATATGTTTGATTTTTATTTCCATAAGCTAGAATTTATTTGAGTTTTAATTTTGCTTTTATTCTCATTGTTACACACAATCACTTGAGCTTTTAGTATTTTCATACATAGTATATTTTGGGTTGTGAGTTTGTAACATTGAGTTGAGCTTAATTGAGTTCTCACGTTGTTTAGAAAATAATCATTTGTTGTAGAGCATAATTGTGAGGTTTCACTTTGTATTGCACAAATACACCAAGAGGAGTGTAGGTGAGAGACGTAATCGGTCCCAAGAGGAGTGAGATCGGTGGTAATGTCTAGAGGTTGGTCGTAATTCCGAGCACTTAAGGGAGACACGTGAGAGGCTAACACTTGAGGTAAGATTTGTGTAATTACATTATGAGTGATTGTGAACGTTGATCGATGAGCGTTGAAAACCGATATTGTGTGGTGTAAACGTTTTCGGATGAACGTTAAAAACTCAGTGTGATAGTGGATTTCTCCTCAGGAGTGGGGAGCGGAGACATAGGACAGAAGGTCCGAACTCTGTGATTATTTCTTGTGTGTTTGAATTTGGCTTGTGCACTTATATTTTGTTTATCTCTATCGTCATTCTCTCATTGTCTAATTTATCCACTATATTATTTGTTTGTTTATTTTACCCTTTGTTTATATTACTTATCCTTGCATATAATTATTGCATATCTTATTTTCTAGGATAACTTGTTAATAAGTTTTTAATTGGTATTAAATCGGATTAGATTAGCATTAACCCTACACCCCCCTCAAGGGTTCTTTCCTAATGGTGTGTGTTTGTTGTGTGTGTGTTGTGTGTGTGTATGTAGTTAAGCTACTACCAGTTAAGAGATTCTTCCATCCAACTTTTTAATTGTTGAATCGACTTGATAATCAAAACATGATTGGATGAGTTTGCAACTCATTAATGAAAGTAATGGTAATATGATAAAGACAACTATCATAAAAAAACAGAAAACTCTTTCTCCTCTACCCTCATCAATAGTTGGCATCCCCAATTCTTTAGAGAGCCGCCCGTTCACTCGCCGGGACCGGTGCAAGCTCCCTCGCTCCTAGCACAATTTGTCCCCTCCCCTTGCCACCTTCCTGCCATAAGCGCCATCTCCGACCTCCCTCATCTCGAGACAAATTAGAAATCAAGTGTTTTTATTGGCTTCCTGAAAAAGTACTATAGACAATCAACCATAAGGATGTGAGAAATAATGGATATAGACCTCTTCGTTTGACTATCAAAATCTCTAACAATACTAATTTGGAGAAATATGTAATATCTTAAATTTTTTAAACTATCTTTTTTATAGTTCTAATTTAAACTATCTTTTTTATAGTTCTAAAATTAACTATCTTTCAAATAAAAGAGTAAAGTTCTTAACATGTTCTCAATATTTTAAAAATAGGCCGATTTTATCAATTTATTACCGATATATAGACCGATATATAGGATTTGAGCCATGGCCGATACGATTTCTGTAAAAAATTATCGCACATCATTTAAATCCGATAAATCGACCGATTAATCATGGATTAAAAATCGTCCAAGTTTCTACGATTTACATTTTAAGTGAACTGGTTCGGGTTTGGAAGCAAAACCCCTCTTTTGCATACCTGATGCGCATCCACTAGACAAAAGTCGTGCTATCACATTCTATTTCGCATTCTCTCATCGTGTGACCTTAATTCTCTCCGCCTCCACTGTCCTTTCCCCAAAATCACTTGCAAATTTCTCACTCGAAGAACTCTATCGATGACCTCTCTCGAAGACTCTCTCTTGATATTTTATTAAATGTGCTTAGATTATATTTTAGGACACTAATTATATATGTTCATCATCCAACATGACACTCCGACTTTTACTATTTATCCCTAATATACCCCTGATAACCAGGATCCGATATGAATTTTGGTCATCCGATATATTCCGATAACCTATATTTAAAACCTTGCTTGTTCTTCTTTTACATTTGTTTTCTGAAGGAATTTTATATCTTAGATGAATATGGGATCCTTCACTCGTTCATGCCCCGTTTTATTACTAAACGGCTTTAAATTCATATTATTTTACATTGACCCTGAACTGTAAGGATCGGACATTAAAATTTGGTTTAAGATTGCATCCTTTAGCCATTGCTAAACTTAGAGTTCGAACTAGGACAAGAAGAAAGGAAGAAGGAAATTTGGTGAGAAATGAGATTGTGAGTTTTATTTCTCCAAAAGTTACAGCTTAAAAACATCTAAGGGATGAACTGAGCATCGCTTCGCCCCACCATTAACTACAAATTGCAAAAGATCCGCAAACTCATTAATGTCAAGAAGGGTAACATGGTAAAGACAATTAATATCCCAAAAAAGAAATAAAAAAACGCTCTCCATTCTTTCTCAGCTTGTTCTTTGATCAGGATGCACCTCTCGATCATCAAGTCCATCTAACGGTTAAAAATTTGGATGGACAAGAGCATCTATCCACTTTAGCTCAACTACACGTGCATGTGCACGCGCACACGCACATATATAACATATATAATATATGTGTACACGTGTGTGTGGAAAAATGATTTTAAAGACCAACCTTAAGACTGAATTCTAAAGAGCCTCTACCCACTTCATTGAGGCATGCACATTGCCTTGTTTCTTGTCATGGTTCTCATAGTGGGACTTTGTGCGCTGCATTGCACCTAGAAAATGTATGTGCATGCGTGTACACGTTGTATGTGTGTGTGTGTATGAAAATGGGTTTTATATGTGTCTCATTCTTACAACTATCTCTTACGTATCAGATAACTAATCATAATTTTTACAGGATCACAATGTTGTTGGTATCTGTCTAGTCCTACATTGACAACATGGAGAATCAATTGTAGGATCATAAGATTTGAGTTCCTCCCCTCTCACTACTAGGTTTTATGGATAAGTTCTTTTAGGTCTCTTACAAATTATATCAAAGATATTCTAATTGCAAGTAAGCAGTACAGATAATGAGGCCCACATCGCCGTATTAATCCAAGACTAGTCTAGTGGAAAGCCAGAAGGGGTGACGCGAGGATTGCAGTATAGCATGTTTGGTTGGGACTAGAATAGCGCAAAGATCGCGAATCTAAGGAGCTTGATGATATGTTAGGACCCGTTTAGTCCCACATTAACAGTACGTGTCAATGCCGACTTATAAGTTATAAGAGATTTGAGATCCCTCCTTCTAAACAACTAGGTTGTAGGGTGAATTCTCCTTGGTCTCGTACATGTATTTTCAAGGAAATTTACAGTTAAAATTTCTAATTTAGCTTCATGTACATGTAACGCATTTGCTAAGAAATCAATAAATCACATTTCTTAAACATTTCAAGTAAAACAATCAGTTCCTCCACTAACAAAGAAGAAATAAGAACATAACTTATACTGCTAAATCAGAATTTTGCACATTCTGGGCTTTACTTCCATCAATAATTTTCAATTTCCACTATTTTATCCCATAAATATAATATCAATTAAACAATCTCAGAGTACCAAATAAATCCAATTCCAAATCGAGACAACAAATAACCTCAAATACCATAACAAATAACCTCAAATACCAAATAAAACACCCTCATAAACATCAAATGGCTAATTATATATTTTTTTCTAGAAAAATTATATTTTTTATTGTGGATAATAATGACTATCCTACAATCCTTCCAGTGCTTTTTGTACCGCAAGAAACGAAAAGCGTGGTGTCCTTTCTCTTAAAAGCCTATAAAAACTATAGCTAAAATCTCTAACTTGGCTTCCTACAGACATCAATTAAAAACAATAAGATCAGTTCACTATCTAACGAAGAAGTAAGAGCATCATTCATACTAGGGCTGAGAATGGTTCGGTCCAAACCGAAAAAACCGACCGAACCGACCCGAACCGACCCGAAAAAATCGGTTTTATGAGTAGGACGGGTCGGGCCGGTTTAAAAACTTTTCAACCCGAACCGACCCGAAACGACCGAATATAGTGCAATACTACCCATTCTGATCTCAAACCCTACCTGACACGTCCCCAAAGAGTCAAAAACTCAAACCCTAAACTAATTTTCTGAATCATTATGGGTTGAAAATAATATCATTATATCAGTGTGTAATGCTTCATAATCTCCTACTTTGTTGATACATTTTTTTCTTTAACACAATTTGTTGTTTGATAAGAAATTTGATGAAATTAGAACCGAACAAACCAAACCGAACCGACTTGCAACAATTCGGTTCGATTTTGAATTATAGACGGTTCGATTCGGTTGTTCAAATTTTGGAAAAAACGAACCGAACCGACCGTTGCACAACCCCAATTCATACTAAAAAAACTAAAAAAAAATTTTAAAAAAATAATAATAGCAGTAGTAGTAGAGATAATAATAATAGTAATAAATAAATCGGCTATTACTATCAAAGAGGAAAAACTACCCAAGATTTTGCATATTCTGCCCTTACTTGCATCCAACAAATTATTCTATCAACTAAACAACCTCAATAAATTGATCGAGGTACCTGATCGAGATCGTCTTTGATGGGGATGGAGACCTCGTTGGCCTCCACGTCGAGAGGATCGAAGACCGGCGTCGTTCGAATCAGCTTGCGCTCAACTCCTTCGCCGTCTTCTTGGTCCTCCTCCCTCGCGTGATCTTCTTCTTCGTCTTCGACTGATTCGCGAGATATCCATCGAGATTCTCGAGATCCGATCCTCACTTTCGCGGTCTCCATCATCGAGAGAGAGAGAGAGATGTTGAAAATAACGGAGTTATCAACGGGAATGGGGGCGTGAACGCGAAAAGCACGTTTTTAGTTTCTTTTGCACTTAGCTCTGATCGGGTTTTCTTTTTTAACCCTTTTTTGTTACTATAATTATTTATTTTGCTATTGGTGGTGTTGTTATTATTATTATTACCATCATCATCGATTTTATCACTTTCACTTTTTTTTTTTCCTTGCTCCGGTGTCCTGTTATTTTTTTAAATCTAGGCTCGTTGCGCAAATTGACCAAAATGTTAGTCGTCGGCCAAAAAATTCGCGAATATGGAAGCACATCGGAAGCACATGCCCCCCCCCCCCCCCTAATTTTATCACCTGGGGGCTATTTATTTTTATGCATTTTCCATCATTGGATTAAACAAATGAGACCCCAAGTTAAAATCAATTGTTTATTTAGTAAATATATTGTTTGTTTGTAATTTTTATACATGTATTTGGAGTTGCCACATAGGATATACGCATCAAATGCAATCCCCTAAAAATATGTTGATTTCACCTGAATTTGTGATTAGTCTCATATCCTCGACGAAATGCATGTGCAACCAGACAATATTTGGTTGAATTTTATATCTCATTTAAATACACTTTAGTATACATTGCAAGCAAATGAGGTTTTAATATGGATTTTTCTTGATTCATAGCATGCATAAAAAAACAATCCATGAACCAAACGACCCCTAAAGGCATCAAATATGATTCCCTAAATTTATGCTGGTTTCAACCAGATTTGTGAATTTAGTAACATATTCTCAACAAAATTCATGTACTACCTAGCAAAAATTGATTGGATTTTTTCTCTCGTATAATTCCTCTTTAATATCCATCGCAAATGAATACGGTTTTAATTATGGGATTTTTAAAGTTCATTACATGTATTAAGATTAATCCACAAACCAATAGCACCATTTAATTTCATTCAAAATTAGCACACAATAAATTAGATTGTGGCTTAAATCTAAGCTTCTCCTTTGCAATTTCACATTCATCTTCTCCAAATTTCTTGACTATTTAGCATGCCCCTCTTCAAGTTCAATCTCAAATTCAGATATAGGTAGATTGAGTCAAAGGATTTTAGAGAAGATAAAGGTGAAATTGAAATGGGAGAACTTTGATTAAAAACTTTAACGTGATCTTTTTTGCCCTAATTTTAATGACTTTAAGAGAAAGAGCAGCACATGCTTCTCACATGCTTCAACTAACCCTAATCACCACAAAATTATTTTCTGAAGGGGGGTGGGGGGGCGATTTGTTCTTTTTGCACAACGGGCCAAGAAAAAAAATACTAAAAGAATTTCGGAGCAAGAAAAAACTACCAAAATGATAAAATCGATCAAGAAAAATATATATCAAATTGACAATTTAGCCCCACGAATGTATATGATCTTACAAATTCTGTGCTAAACTATTTATAGGTGCGTACAATCTCAACTTTAAACCTATTTAGGAAATATTTTCCTCTTATGGTATCTAAGGATTACATGACATTGTATTGTCTTGGACAAAAATGTACTTATATTTGTTTTTCTGTTGAAATTGTTCTCATTTTAAAAAAATGAAAAATAAAATAAAATAAAATAAAATAAAATTGAGAGAACCATGTTGGTAAATTTTACAAAACTCTCATTCTCTAAGTCAGTAGCCAATAAAGCTAACAAAATAATATCTATCTATCTATGCTATACTCATAAAGTAAAAGCTTGGTTGCATGTTTTTGCTTCTTGCCAAATTCCAAGGGATCTATAATTAGTAACTAAGGAAATCCCGCGGCGGGGGCGCCCCATCTTAATCCGCTATCCTCTACATTTTGAAAATCTCTATTTTTACCTCACAGGTTCCTATGAATCATTGATTTTGTTCCTTCTTTCCGAAAAGTATTAATTTCATCTTCTTTCTTTACCGAAAATCCTAATATACATAAAACAATATTAATTTAAAATGTATTGCGAGCAACAACTACTATCTCTTTTAATTTAGGGTAAATCTCACTAAATCTTCGATAAGTTTGGCAGTTTGTACTTAATCCCAAAAAACTTTGAAACACTCAATAAACCTCTAGCGTATTTGAAAATTCCAGAAAACCCATAAAAACATTGATTTCTTTTGCTTATAGTCCCCATTGTCCACTTAGTGATAATTATGTGAAATACAGTTTGGGAACTTAAAATATACGCTGACGCGACTATGGAGATTAAATGCCAAACACCCAAAAAATTATTGGGGACTTCCTGCAATTTCAAAGTTATTTGGAGTTTAGAGGGAGTTTTAATTATTAGATGTGAAGTGCCAAACGACCAAACTAATTAGGGGCTTTAGTAAAATTTAACATTTAATTTTAAATAAACGCGAGGTATTCTCTATGCGTCAAGGGTTTTCTCTGGTGCTCTGTGCGTCAAGGGTTTTATCTAGTGCCATAAGAACTCACCACAGCCCAAGAAACCCACCAAAGCCCATAAATGTAGCACCGCCGCGGTCGCGTGATACGCACGTGTGTTATAGTATATAACGCCCTTGAAGCCTAGAGCCCATCGTCATTCTTCTAACCCTAGAGACGGCTGGCTCTCTCCTGCCGAATTATTTCCCTTTTTCATTTCGTTTTTAATCATCTATTTGACTATATTTTTTTCCCTTGAATTTGTCGAAAAAATAACCAATCTTTGTCCAATCAGAATCCTCTAGATTTTATGAGAAAAAAAAAGAGGTGGCGCTTCTTCGATAGGCGCCGTTCTCTGATTCAAAGAGGAAGAGTATATTGGTGAGATATCGTTTCGGTCGCCCTTTTGTTCGGTTGGCGATTCGATTGTTGCTCCTCTACAATCCCCACCTTTTTTTTTTCCAATTTTGTTACTTTTAATTTATTTAATTCACTTCATTGAGTTAAAGGGAGTGCAAATGATGTTATTGCTTTAATATTTTCTTCACTTTGAACCGATCTTGATCCATGGGGAACGAAATCAATTTCTGATGCACTCTTTTTTGCAACGTCTTTTTTTAAGTGTAATGTAATTTTGTTTTTACAATAAAAATAGGAAATCTATTAATTTAAACCTGTCTTTTGCATGTATGTTTAATTTAGGATTATTTTACTGGCTTTAAAGGCCAGTTCTATCGATCAAATTTGGTCGTATGCCTTGAGGTTTTTAATTTGAATCATATGAATCAACTGTTTTAATTTGACTGGATGGTAATTATCCGATCAAGGGATTTTTTGCGTTGTCATCATTGGAAATTTACTTTTCCTTTTTATGATAACATTATCAAAATAAATTTCGATTAAGGAAGGCTTTATTGTAACGACATAATATGTTATTGAATTTGATGATTTGCTTCGTCCCTGTTACTTTGAGCATCTTCGGGGGCGGAAAAATCCGGCCCCTTAGACCATGTGCAGCAGGGGTTGTTTGAAAAGTTATTTGGTTGCAGCAGGGGTTTTTTGAAAAGGTGAATCAAATTACGAAGGCCAGGGGTGAAAAATTTTACCCAAATTTTGATTGGATGGGATTTTTTTTTCTTATTTTTAATTGATATTTTTTGAGATAAATACCATGAATTAATTTATAATTTTTATAATATTAATTTTTATTTTTCAAACTCTATAAATAGAGACTAATTTTGTGTCATTTGGACATCAAAAAAATCTGAGTTTCTACATCCTATTCTTCTTCTTTCTACAATTTGAAGCTAGTTTTTTCATGGATCTTTCACAAAACTATCCTAATTTTCCCTACAACTACAACTTTCCTAACCAATCTCAAAATACCCTCCCTCAATCACAACATCCAAATATACAACGTCTCAAAAATACTCAAAATACGGGGATGCAGCCCAATTTTCAAATGCCGTATATGATGCAACCAAATTTCGGTATGCAATATCCTTATCTTCCTTACGGTTATCCTCCAGTTCCGGGAAGCAGCTATATTCCCTCCCATATGAATTGTCCTAACACGGAGTCGAGTGAGCCAGCGACACCTCGGTTTAGTAGCGGATTTACAGATACCTCAGAATTTTTTACCCAAATGTCTTTGGAAAATGTTGGTGGGGATACTCCTCACAGTTTTCTCCCTCCAACCCAACAATCAGCAAAGAGATCAAGTTATGAAACTTGGACCACCGAAGACAAAATACTTTTACTAACTGGTTATTTTCACGTTAGTAATGATAGTGAGTTGGGGAACAACCAAAAGGGTGAAACTTTTTGGGGTAAAATTACATAGTACGTGAATGAGAACGCCAAAAGTGAAAAGGAGAGGATTGTGTCTCGGTGCCATAGTCATTTCAAAGACATCAACAGAAAGATATCCAGTTTTATTGGGTGCTACAGTACTGCATGTAGGGAGAAGCGTAGCGGTTGGTCCGATGAAAACTATATATCAAAGGCAAGAGAGTTGTACTTTGAGAAAATGGGTACGATGTTTAATTTGGTGGATGAGTGGAAGGTGGTTCGTAATCAACCCAAATATATAACAGGAGGAAATGCATCCGGTAGTAGTGGTTCTAAAAGAAAGAGTAGTGGTGATGATGTTGAATCATCAACTCCTACCTTTGTACGTCCAGAGGGTAGGGATGTGGCAAAGAAGAAAGCTAGAACTTCCTCTAGTAAAACATCTGTGTCAAGGAAATCAAAGGGGGCAATTGAGGAGGAGTTATCTAAGCTAGTCAGTTCTCATGAAAAATTTAAAGAGAAAAGATCAAGTACTGTTTCAGTTATGAATAACCTGGCTCATTCCAAGAATATGGAGATGTGGTTATTCTTGAAAAACAAACCAGATTGTGACGATGAAGATGAAGAAGCTTATAATATGTTGATGAAGAACCTGTTTGGAAAATAAGACCTTCTCAAGAAGTTATGATTGTGTGTTTTCTTTCTGATGTTTTTTTGTGCCGTTTGTTTAATTTTGGAGTTGTGTGGGTGCCTATGTTTGTTGAATGTATTAATAAAAGTGTTGTTTATGTTTGAATAAAATTGTTGTTTATGTTTCAATAAAGCCGATTGATATTGACTTCTCACTGCATAATAGTATAAAAGATACAATTACTACTCACTGCAAAAACAAACAAATGTTGAATTGACCTTTCACTGTAAAAAATACAAAGGATGAAATGACTACACCTGCATAATAATACAAAATATGAATTGACAACTCTCTGCACATGCATGTCTTATGACACATGTCTCTGCAATTGCATGTGAATTCAATTATTTGAACAACTACCCTTCATTATGTAAACTAATCAGATGCATATCATAAGTATACCTATCAACATTTCAAAAATCATAGCATCCAATGGATCCTTTCCTAAATGAGTTTAGTCTAGAAGAGTTCCAACAACAATGGAAAATAGAAGAAAAAAATACTTGATAGGTAGCGAGAACTTCTTGAAGAATTGCAAAGGAGAAGCGAACAACCACGTAAGAGGAAATCCATACATAGAGATTATCATGCAGCGCATGAGAGACTCATGGCCAACTACTTTGCCAAGTCATGCACTTACACTGACGCCCAGTTCCGACGTAGGTATCGAATGAAAAGGCCTCTCTTTCTACGAATTGTGGACTCTATATCAAATTACGACGATTACTTCACACAACGGCGTAATAATGCGGGCAAGCTTGGGTTAACGCCTATCCGGAAGTGTACGGCTGCCATACGCATGCTCGCATATGGAGTCGCAGCCGATGCTTGTGATGAGTACGTCAAGGTAGGAGAATCCACTGCTATCGAGTGTACTCGCAAGTTTTGTGAAGGGGTAATAGCATTGTTTCAAGATGAATACTTACGACGACCAAATGTGGAAGACTTGCAAAGGTTGCTCCAAGTTGGACAGGAACGTGGATTCCCAGGGATGATTGGAAGTATTGATTACATGCACTGGCAGTGGAAAAATTGTCCTAAGGCTTGGCAAGGGTAGTTTACTAGTGGACACAAGGGGACGGCAACAGTTATCCTCGAGGCAGTTGCGTCATATGATTTGTGGATATGACATGTTTTTTTAGGGCTTCCTGGTAGTTTGAATGACATAAATGTACTAGATAGGTCACCGGTTTTTGACGACATTGAGTCGGGTGAAGCTCCACGAGTAAACTTCACCGTGAATGGGTGGGAGTACAATCTTGCATACTATCTTGCCGACGGAATCTACCCTAAGTGGCCTGTCTTCGTGCAGTCAATTCAAATGCCCTAAGGCAACAAACATCAATGTTTTGCCAAACAACAGGAATCATGCAAGGACATGGAACGCGCATTCAGGGTACTCCAAGCACGCTTCGCTATTGTCCGCCAACCAGCTAGAATGTGGGATCTTGATGTCTTAGGAAAAATAATGAGGGCGTGCATTATTTTACATAACATGATAGTAGAGGATGAACGGGATACGTATTCGCGAAACTGGGAAAATATCGACTTTGAACCGTCGAACAATGCTAGCTCTAGCGCCTTTTTCAATGTTCAAACAGACGTGTTGCCGGAGTTTCAAGTCCATGTTCAACACCGATCTGAGGCAGATAATCAGACTAGAGCGGAACTACGAGATAAGACCCAACATATTCAGCTGAAGAAGGATCTCATCGAGCACATTTGGCAGAAGTTTGGGACAACCTCCGATTAGATTTACCAATTTAGTGTGTGTTTTTTGGCGTGTTTTCAATAATTTGGGTGTGTTTGGTTTTCCGTATGCTTAATAAAATCGTGTGTTATTTTATGTTAATTTAAAAATATTATTGAAAATTAAATTAATAATATATATTTAAATATTACATATTATTTATTGAATTATTAATAAATTATAATTATAAATATATGAGTTATATTATTAATAATAATAATAAAATAGTAATATATATGAAATAGGAAAAAGAATGAATAAATATGGTGGGGTATATGTTGAAGTGATGTGGTTTATGGTGGGTTCCAAATAAAGTAAAAAACTTTCTGAAAAATCTCCTGCTGTAGAGTTGATAGGGAAATGAAGATTATTGAATTAAATAAAGTGATGTGGCAGGAGAGAAGGAGGTGAAATTTTTAAGGAGGATTGGCTCTAAGTGAACGGAATTTTTTTCCTTTCACCCCGATGTCCCTCAACTTCCTCTTCAAATTAAGAGGAAGGTTAAAGTTTCTTAACATTTTCCTTATAATTTTATATTAATATATTTTATTTTAGAGTTAATTTATAGTTAATTTAAAACAATATAATTAAGTTAATTTAAAATAATATAATTAAGTTGATGTATAGTTAATTTAATTTTATTAATATTTTTTAAAATACAGTCCTTGTAATTTCTTAATTTAAATTAATTAATTAATTGTTTTTAGTTATTAGTATTTATTTATTTATAAATAAACTACGTATTAAATTAAATTTTAATTTATAAAACTAAAAAACTAAACATAATTAATTAAGGGGTATGAGATTTTTAATGGGAAATCATTGGAGGAGAACCAACCCTTTCTTTAAAGTTTCCTCTAAATTAAGGGACATCCAAGGGACCATTTGGAGATGTTCTTACACGGATATTAAACATTTTTTAGTATAAATGCTAACTTTATTTAAATGTCATGCATTACAAACTCGTTGTAAGAGGCTTATTCTCTCCCTCAAAAAAAGACTCAAAATTATGGGAGACTAAAAAAACTCTAGAGAAAAAAACTGCCAATTAAATAAAAAACTATGTTGTGTATCAATTGTACAAATTAAACAATCATGATATTGAACATTTCTAAACAAATAATTATATATTTTTAATCGGTAATAAAAGCAACTACATTGGCCAAGCCTAATCTTTCAAGTTCATGAGGAAGAGAATAGAGACGAGGTTGAGGTTGAGGTTGATGGTAATTAACAGGACACTAAAAGGATGCAAATGATTTGTTGTGCCAGCGACCGCAAAGAGGACCTAGGAGAAAGAATATCAAACTATTGGGGCTTTGTAGCAATTGATTTGATAGTACAAATTCTTAAAGGAACATTTTTTCCTAAATTAAAACCACAAGGATGGTGGGACATTTGAAATTTATACCGTGGTTCACACTTTTATGCCAAAAGTGTCTAAAAACTAAAGCGTATACGGTTTTTTAAAGATTTTTAGTAGAAGTTTTCTCAAAATTTTGAATACAGATGAATGGGGTTTCATGTAGTTTACCTCTTATATATTATTTAGTTGACAAAATGAACTTTCTCCTCTATTGTAATGTTAAAATTTTCAATAGGTTTCTATAATTTTCTGTTTAAAAACTAAAATTGTTATATGAAAGCGATTAAAAAAATCTATGTGAGAGAATTGGAGGTTAATTTTGTACATATCAAAATTTAAAAAGTAATTTTATAAATAAAAGATGTGAAGGGAATATATAAATAAATCAAATAAAATATTGTTGCAAAAAAGTGTGTATTCGGATTGTTCCCTACCCCTCGAGGTAAAGGGAAGAAACTCTCGCCATACTTTCTGCGCTAAAAATCAAGTATTTTATTTGTTAAGAACATACCCGAATAAATTAGAATATGAGAAGGGGCCAGAGAGGAAGGGATTAAAAAAGATTTATTACCAATTAATAACAGAAAAGATTAATAGTCAAACATTGAAAAGATAAAAGGAGAAACAAACATTGGAAATTATGAAAAGCGAGAGAAAATAGATATTTGAAGAGGTTCCCTTTTCCCTATTTCTATTTGAACAATTACTTAGGATTAATTCGGTAGGAAATGAAAACAATAAATAGGTTAGTCTTGAATGAACAAATTGAAGAATAAATAAATTACAATTGATTTAATTAATATGGATACATAGTAAGGTGAAATGGCAGACCTCGAGAAGTATAGTACATGAGAAAATAAATGAGTGCTGAGGAAGAAAGAAAAATAAACTAGCCACTGCCTCGAATGAAACTAAAATTTTGTCTCCCACACAAATCTCTCCTTTTATATGTAACTAGGGCTGAACATGGTTCGGTCCAAACCGAAAAACCCGACCGAAGCGACCCGAAAAATCGGTTTTATGAGTAGGGCGGTTCGGGTCGGTTTGAAAACTTTTTAACCCGAACCGACCCGAACCGACCGAATATAGTGCAATACTACCCATTCTGATCTCAAACCCTACCTGACTCGTCCCCAAAGAGTCAAAGACTCAAACTCTAAACTCATTTTCTGGATCATTATGGGTTGAAAACAATATCATTATATCAGTGTTTAATGCTTCATAATCTCCTACTTTGTTGATATTTTTTTTCTTTAACACAGTTTGTTGTTTGATAAGAAGTTTGATGAAGTTAGAACCGAACAAACCGAACCGAACCGTACCGAATCGACTTGCAACAGTTCGATTCGGTTTTGAATTATAGACGATTCGGTTCGGTTGTTCAAATTTTGGTAAAAACCAAACCGAACCGACCGTTGCACACCCCTATATGTAACCCAAGTTCTCGCTGGGTGTCCTACGATTTATCATTTATAAACCGAGTTCACGTCAAATTCTATCTTCATGTACCTTCTCTCCATAGTATCATCTAAATCCTATTGTCATATGGCGCAGTCTAAATCTAATCATAGTAGAGCGTTGAAAGTTCAATCATAGCGGAGCGATTAAAGTTTAATTATAGCACATATAAAACATAAGAACTAAAGTTTAATCATTGTTGATTCGATGAAATGAAAATTATGTTGAATTAAGTATTTATGTAACATGATTCTTAGTTGGGGCTACCCTGGTCAATCGTTTATGTACTGACTTCACGTCAAATTCTCTCCCCACGTGCCTCCTTCCAACTACACCATCTAAATATTTTTATCACATCAAAGCGATGAAGGTTGGATCCTAGCGGAGCGATGAAATTTTAAACATAGTGGATTTGAAAAATGTAAGAATTAAAGTTTAATCATTGTGGATTTATTGAACGGAAAATTATGTTAAATATTTGTGCAATTATAATTCTTGCACAGGGCACCTCAGAATCGTTTATGAACTAAATTCATGTCAAATTCTCTCTTCATTACCTCTTCTCTGCAGCACACTCAAAATCCTTCTATCGAAAATGTACCAGTTAAAATTTAATCAAACAAGATTCGATAAAAATGAAAATTTTACAGAATTAAGTATTTATATAGTTATGAAACCATATAAGATAAGATAAAGAAAATATTCTAACTCAATCTTAACTCATATATAGTCCATTTTAATACTCGAAGATAAATAGAGCTTACCGTATGAAATTGGGAAGACAAATACACATGTGGAGGATGAAAATAAATTGAACAGAAAGATTGTTGAATAGACGATCATGTGTGTCGTCACTTGCTATCGTATAAAAGATATATGATATCCATAGCGGGCTAGTCCCGTGTTCGAATTCACCAACAAGTAAAAAAAAACTCTCGGGTCAGCACCAACCACGAAGCACGAGCGGCGATTAGTCCCATCCATAATAAGATATGCATATACCTCGTTGGAGGGAAGAAAAACAAAAAAGACACACACACATGATATCCATATTGCAAATACAAGTATTCCACATAGGCACAAAAGACAACAAATTTATATAAAAAAGCACTATACTTAAAATTTAGCAGTCAGTAAGTCCTCAAGGACAAAATCGAAACTATAGAAATACAATATAAGAAACATTCAATTGATAATTAATATAAATACTTTGAGAACAGCAGTATGAGTTAATATCCAAATTAACAAATAATCCTATACTTAATAAGAAAATATAACAACACTTTCAGTTGTAGGTTTAATTATACGTTTGAACACTTCAGTTGTAAGCTCTCCTTCCAAGCTTTCATATGCTAAAGAATCTAATGCCTCTTTTTCTTTCAGAATGGAGGCAATTTGTAGAGTAAATTTAAATCTCGTTATCATTTGAATGATAATGATTCTTGTAATGAATAATAAGAAAAAACTAAGAGAAAGACATTAGTTTAAAAAAAAGGAAGTGCAGCTATTTATATGACCATAGTAAGAGAAAGTAATATCAATATATAAAATTTCAGAAATGACACTCCTCAGTTACACACGATCTTCATGAATAGAGAGACCAGAAAAGAATACTGGTGCACATTAGTTTCTCCCGGTCAACATACTCTATAGAGAGGAAAGATCACAATTAGTTACAGAGCTAGCTAAAGGATCCTTCCATTCTCAAATGAGATAAATGTATTGGAAACAGAGAAGTGATTCATAAAGCTAATTAGCAATTGCATAGAACATGATCTCCATAACCTAGTGAAGAGAAATAGGATAGTATAATAAGGTGTAATTCCAACAATATGATGGTAATGTTAAACCTAGCAAAATATGTCGATTGCATAATAAACTACTCTTCCATTACATATGGAAAGCTTGACCATTGACGAAGTTCATGATATCTAAAAGCAGATTCAACAAATGTATTCAAGAGTAAAATTTTCTCCAGAATACATGTGCTATTCACTTTCTTGTTGTTTACCTTTCATTATGTATCTAGAAATAACTCATTATTAGATTTGATTATTTATATATTACCCCGTCAATTATGTTTAAAAAAAAGATATTACTGTTAGATCTAAAACTTGAGATCTTTTAAAACCATATAGCCATGATTAATTCAAAGAGATTAAACAAAACCAAAAGAGCGGAAGCTTATACCTGAATCCATTGTTGGATCTTGATTTGGGTTTTGGATGATCTTCTAACCTTAGGGTTTCTCTATTAGCCGAATTTCTCTAGCTAGATGGGGGTGTAGAGAATTAGAGAATGTAACCCTAGGTTAGGGACCATAACCCCTTATTTATAGGTGTTGTACTTTTACAATTTGGCCCCTCAACAAATCACAATTACAACCCGGTATCTGTACATATAACCCCATGATTATATTTAAATACCCATTAACCCAACTTAATAGATCACTTTAGTGGGTTATCCTGAAAGATAGCAATACACAATGATTAATCATATGTGCCCATAATTAGATTTATTAGATTAAATCCAACAATCTCCCACTTGGGCACCATATGATTCCTTAAATTGTGTATAACCTTATGAGCTCAAAATTTGCTATCACTGAAAATGTATTTCTGAACAATCTGGTCCATTGACTATATCAATATAGGATCAAAGCGGCCTTCGTCACATTTATCGTGACTGGACCCATCAATGGTCACATATACCAATACAATCAAACGACATAGATCAATCATGGATGTGCAGCATGAAAATTACATGCAATGTGATCAGTACATGTCTATTTTCAACTGGTCCTCCTTAATGAGGTCAAAACCAAACATAATGTAACAGAGTGTCTTAACTGAATACTTTATTCTGATCAGACAATACAATTAAACATAAAGCACCACAATTACAAACTCCCACTAAATCATAATATCCTCAAATATTACCACACCCATATGAGCAGTATGCTCATGAAAGACCTTAGGTGGCAATCCCTTTGTAAGAGGATCAGCTATCATGGAGTTTGTCCCAATGTGCTCTATGGATATCTGTCCACTCTGTACCCTTTCTTTCACAACCAGGAACTTAATATCAATATGTTTTGACTTAATTGAGCTCCTGTTGTTATTTGAATACATTACTGCAGATTTATTGTCACAATATAACCTTAGTGGTCTTTCAACCTTTTCCAAAATGCGCAGTCCCGTGACAAAATTTTGCAGCCATATTCCCTGATTGGATGCCTCATAGCAAGCTACAAATTCTGCTGCCATAGTGGAGGAAGCTACTAGTGTTTGTTTGACACTTTTCCATGATATAGCTCCTCCCGCTAACATATAAATGTAGCCTGATGTAGACTTTCTGCTATCTTGGCATCCAGCAAAATCAGAATCCGAATACCCAATGACCTCCAAATTTTCTGATTTTCTGTATGTGAGCATGTAACCTTTTGTTTTCTGAAGATACCTCATAACCCTTTTGACTGCTGTCCAGTGATCCAAACCAGGGTTGCTTAAGTATCTGCCTAACATCCCAACAATGTACGCAATATCCGGACGCGTACATACCTGAGCATACATTAGACTTCCTACAGCCGAAGCATAAGGAATCTTCTGCATTTCCTGAATTTCAAGGTTACCTTTAGGGCACTGATTGAGACTAAACTTGTCTCCCTTAGCAACAGGGGTATCTCCTGGTCTACAGTCTTGCATGCCAAACCTTTTAAGTACCTTATCGATATAGCTCTTTTGTGATAATCCAAGAATACCCCGAGAACGATCTCGATGTATCTGGATCCCTAATATAAAAGAGGCGTCCCCAAGATCTTTCATCTCAAAATTCTTTGATAGAAATCTCTTGGTTTCGTGCAACATGCCTATATCATTAGTGGCAAGCAATATGTCATCGACATACAGAACCAGAAAGATATACTTACTCCCACTGAACTTGTGATATACACAGTCATCAACAATGTTCATCTCAAAACCAAACGAGATAACTATTTGTTGAAACTTGTGATACCATTGACGAGGAGCTTGCTTGAGTCCATAGATGGATTTCCTTAATTTGCATACCATATTCTTTGGGTCTCCCGACACAAAGTTTTCTGGTTGCACCATATAGATCATCTCATCAATGTCGCCATTGAGAAATGCAGTCTTAACATCCATCTGATGTAACTCAAGATCATAATGAGCAACAAGTGCCATGATTATTCTGAATGAGTCTTTCGATGAAACCGGAGAGAAAGTCTCTGTATAATCAATGCCTTCCTTTTGAGTATAGCCTTTAGCCACAAGACGTGCCTTATACCTCTCCACATTACCGTTTGCATCCCGTTTGGTTTTAAAAATCCATTTACAACCAATTGGTTTTGCACCTTCTGGTAATGGGACAAGTTCCCAAACCTTATTGTCTTGCATAGACTTGTACTCTTCATTCATGGCATCAATCCACTGTTGAGAGTTAGAACTGTTCATGGCCTGAAGGAAGTTGATTGGATCATCTTCCAACATTCCACTACTTTCCTCATGTTCTTGGAGAAATACAACATAATCATCCGGAATAGCATTTCTCCTTTCTCTCGTGGATCTCCTTAATGGCACTGGTTCTTGAGGTTGTTGAGTTTGTTCTTCTGGAACAGGGAGTTGATCAACATTGTCATCTTGAGGTTCCGGATTTACTTCTTGAGCAACAACAGGTATAGAAACCTGAATATTGTTAAAAGTAACTGTATGGATTGGATCTGAAGCCAATTCCTCCTCAAAAGCAATGTCTCTAACCTTATTTCTCCCCCCAAACTCAACATCCTCAAAGAATGTTGTTGTTCCCGTCTCAAAAATATTCTTTATAGTGGGATCATAAAACTTAAAACCCCTAGAGCGTTCAGAGTACCCAATAAAGTAGCTGCTAACTGTTTTGGAGTCCAATTTCTTTTCATTTGGGCTATAAGGCCTTGCCTCAGCTGGACATCCCCAAATATGTAAATGCTTTAAATTGGGCTTTCGACCAGTCCAAAGCTCATAAGGTGTTTTAGCAACTGCTTTACTTGGTACTCTATTCAGAATGTAAGCTGCTGTCTTAAGTGCTTCTCCCCAGAGTGACTCTGGTAAAGAAGAATGAGCAATCATACTTCTTACCATATCCTTAAGAGTCCTGTTTCGTCTTTCAGCTACACCATTCATGCTAGGTGAACCTGCCATGGTGTACTGTGGGACGATACCGCATTCCTCTAGGTATCTAGCAAATGGTCCTGGACGTTGTTCACCTGAACCATCATATCTGCCGTAGTACTCACCACCACGATCAGATCTGACGGTCTTAATTCTTCTGTTGAGTTGATTCTCAACTTTAGCTTTATAGGCTTTGAACATGTCCAGAGACTCAGATTTTTCATGAATAAGATATAGGTGCCCATAGCGTGAGTAATCGTCTATGAATGATATAAAATATTGTTGACCATTCCAGGATTCCTTAGGGAATGGCCCACAAATATCCGTATGTATCAATTCTAAGACATCCGAAGATCTGTTGGCACCTAATCTCTTCACTTTGGTCTGTTTTCCCTTGATACATTCAACACATACGTCGAAGTCCGAAAAATCAAGGGAATCCAAAATGCCATCAGACACAAGACGCTCAACTCTACCTTTTGAGATATGACCTAAGCGCTTGTGCCATAATGTCGCCGAATTTTCCTTATTTAATTTACGCTTAGTACCACGTGATTCCGCATGCAAAGTTTCATTATAAGAAGCAATTGTATCAAGCAAATATAGGTTGTCAAAAATACTTAAATAACCGGTTCCCACAACATTTGAATTAAAAGATAAACTGAATTGATTGTTTCCAAATGAACAAGAATAACCTGATTTGTCCAATACAGAAACTGAAATCAAATTCCGTCTAAAAGACGGTACTACAAAAGTATCTTTTAAATCCAAATAAGAACCAGTTCCTAATAGCAACCTAAAATGCCCAATTGCTTCCACATCTACTGACTGACCGTCGCCCACAAAGATGTGTCTTTCAACATCACTTGGCTTTCGGTAGCTCAGACAACCCTGCATAGAAACACTTATGTGAGTAGTAGCACCAGAGTCTAACCACCAAGTGTTTCTAGGTACTGAAGCTAAATTAACCTCAGAACAGACCAGAGAAAGGAACGTACCCTTATTATCACGCCAAGCGTGATATTTTGTACAGTCCTTCTTCATATGTCCAGGTTTCTTACAGAAGAAACAACCCTGATTATCCTTATGTTGTTTCTTCTCAACTGGACCCTTAGCAGCTTCCTTATCATTCTTCCTTTTCTTGCCCTTATCCTTAGAGGCATAGGCCAAATGAGCACTTTCTGTCTTATCTTGCTTCAACCTGTCTTCTTCTTACACACAGTATGAAATGAGCTCATTTAGAGTCCATTTCTCCTTTTGACAGTTATAACTGACTTTAAATTGATTAAACTGTGCAGGAAGAGACAACAGAACCAGATGCACTAATAACTCATCACAAAGATCGAGTTTAAGTGCCTTAAGTTTTGAAGCAATATGAGACATTTCCATAATGTACTCCCTTATATTTCCTTTGCCCTTATACTTCATCGAAATCAAGCGAGCTAAAAGCGTGCTTGTTTCTACCTTATCGTTTTTCGCAAAACGTTTTTCAATTTCGGCAAGGAAATCTTTAGCCTTAGTAATCCCTTCGGATTCTATGCCTCTGAAGGCTTCCGGAACGCCGCGCTTAACGATCATAAGACTCATGCGATTTGAACGCTCCCACTTCTCATGCTCCTTCTTTGCATCAGGAGTGCTATCCGCATTGAGAGGTTGGGGTTGTTCAGTTCTTAATGCATAGTCAAGATCCATGCAACCAAGAACAATTAATATGTTCTCTTTCCAAACCTTGAAGTTTGACCCATTTAGCATGGGAATTGAGTTGATGTTAGCAGAAATTGTTGCAGCAGATGCATTAGCTGAAATAAAACAAAAGATGCTCACATCAGTAACCATATTTAGTAATCAATAAAATTCAAATAATGACAAATCCCCATCCAAGATACCGGCACAACATTAATATCAAGTCTTTAAACAGTAATATTAACTTGTAAGTGATATCTTGTTGCAATGATCAAACATTGACAATAACTCATGTCAAATAATGAAACTATCTTTGGATCGAATCATTATTCACATGTGAACCTTATAATTATCACACGCTTATCATCGCAGATGCGTATACAGTCTAAATAAATATTAACCTTCCTTTGGGCCGATTAAATATTTACACGAAAGCATACACACAAACATCTCACATTCCTCATGAGCAATCTCCACAAGAGAGGTTACTTTGGCAACTTCTTGCTTCAATTAAACAATTGGAGTGAGAGACAACCTTAATACCTTAGTGTCATTATATTTGAATCAAATAATTGATTAGCTACCAAAATAGATTTAAATAAAAAATTTAAATCAACTGAATTTCCAAAAACTTAATTGGGGTCTCACAGCTTAATTAGGGCCCATAACTTAATTGAATAAATTAAGTATACCAAAGTGGATCCATGAAAAGCTGAGGCTTAACCATAGTGAACATGTAGTTCGTTTGAAAATGAACGCAAGGTTCAACCTAAGTATGAACGCAGAGTTCAACTTGAGAACGAACGCAAAGTTCGTTTTGAAATGAACACAAGGTTCAACCTGAGTATGAACGCAAAGTTCGTCTGAAAATGAACGCAGGGTTCAACCTGAGTATGAACGCACAGTTCAACTTGAGTATGAACGCATAGTTCAACTTGAGAACGAACGCAAAGTTCGTTTGAAAATGAACGCAAAGTTCAACCTGAGTATGAACGCACAGTTCAACTTGAGAACGAACGCACAGTTCATCTGAAAATGAACGCAAAGTTCAATTGAAGCTGAACGCAATGTTCAACCTGAGCACGAACGCAAAGTTCGTCTTGAGAACGAACGCAAAGTTCGTTTGAAAATGAACGCAATGTTCAACCTGAGCACGAACGCAATGTTCGTCTTAAGAACGAACGCAAAGTTCGTTTGAAGCTTTCAAGCCTCGCCACGAACCCTTTAGGGTTTCAAATTGAAACCGCCGCCATTAAAATAAAAACAGATCTGAATAAAAAAAATTGAGTTTTCTTGATCCAGATCCAAGCCAAAAAAATCGCCAAAAAATCCAAAAAAAAAAAATCCAAAGAGTTACTGTTCACCGGCGATTTTTCAGTTACTGTTCATCCGAAATAAAAAAAAATTTCCTGATTATCCGAAAAAAAAAATTCGTTACTGTTCACCCGAACAACAAAATTTACTGTTCATCCGAAGAACAAAAACGAATCTTTAACCAGAGATTTAAGATCAAAAAACCCAATAAAACTTAAATCCCTAAGAATTAATCAAGGTGGCTCTGATACCACTTGTTAGATCTAAAACTTGAGATCTTTTAAAACCATATAGCCATGATTAATTCAAAGAGATTAAACAAAACCAAAAGAGCGGAAGCTTATACCTGAATCCATTGTTGGATCTTGATTTGGGTTTTGGATGATCTTCTAACCTTATGGTTTCTCTATTAGCCGAATTTCTCTAGCTAGATGGGGGTGTAGAGAATTAGAGAATGTAACCCTAGGTTAGGGACCATAACCCCTTATTTATAGGTGTTGTACTTTTGCAATTTGGCCCCTCAACAAATCACAATTACAACCCGGTATCTGTACATATAACCCCATGATTATATTTAAATACCCATTAACCCAACTTAATAGATCACTTTAGTGGGTTATCCTGAAAGATAGCAATACACAATGATTAATCATATGTGCCCATAATTAGATTTATTAGATTAAATCCAACAATTACACCATCTTATCTTCAATAACTACTCCCTCAAATTAATCTTTGAAATTGCTCACGAGTTCTCAAATCCAAAAGGGTCTTTCAATTTAGCTCGTTTTGACCAAAATACTCCTAGACTTATGTTTCCCCAAAAACCTCTCTTGTTCGGGGGGAAAAAAAAGTTTTAACTCGTGAAACTAAAAACATCGCGATCTGGCCTGTCAAATTCGAAGGTCATAGAAATTAAAGCATTAGTTAAGCTGCTCCTTTTGCTTAAAGAACCTCTAGGCAAGGGTTTAAAGGAAAAGGTTTAAGGGAAATGACTAACTTAGCTAAATCTTCACAAGACGTTAAAAATAATTTAATTGCATTTGATTTGATAGTCAAGATGAACGATTAAGTTTTTTGTGTTTGACAAAGAAAGAGGGTTAAAAGAGGCTAAAGCTATAAATACCCTAAAGTGTATTCTTTCTTTGAATTTTCATTCCTTCATTCACGTGCACAAGAACCTTTTAATGTTTGGAAGTGGAAAATGTTTTACTCTAATGCATTGCCTATGGTAAGTTTAGCCACGCGTACCTGTAGAATTATGCTGCAACAGACCCTTGATCAGTTCATCATGATACAACTATGCGCTACCTGAGTATTTTGGGCCAGTTTGCATTTCAGAACAACAGAACTTTCTCCAGGTAGCATAAAGTGAAGAAACCGCGAATGATTTGGTGAAGAACAGGTTTTTAAGATTGCAGGAGTCACATTTGGAGCTTCACGGTCGACCGCGGCGAAAGGCCGGTCGACCGCGATCGTGCACAGGCATGAGTATGTGCCTGGATTTTGGCGCGGTCGACCGCGAGACCCTGTAAGTGATTTTGGGCTCTGTCGTTTGTCGCGGTCGACCGCCAGACCCTGTAAGCGTTTTTTAGGTTCTGTTGTTGGTCGCGGTCGACCGTGGCGGTCGACCGCGTAGCGCGTCAGGCCCATATGTTGGTTTCCTGTTCTTATTTGGTTTTAGCGTTTGTATAAATACCAATACACGCTCTAGGGTTTTTTAAGGCAAGAGTTTGGGATATTTGGAGCACAGCAAAGAGGTATTTTCTGAGCTATTTGATTAGGGTTTATTTGGAAAGATTAAGAGCTTTATTTGTGAGATTAGTTTGTTCCTTCGAGTGATTTGTAATCTCAAGTTGTACCCTCTTCTCTATTAGTAGAAACCTCATCCCCTTCTTGCCCTGTGGACGTAGGCAATTGTTGAACCACGTTAAAATTGGTGTTTTGTTTGTGCATTAATATTGGTTGGATTTGGCCCTCTTTGATCGGCGTTTGGTTTGGTTCCTCGACAAGGTTTTCAACAACGATTGGGGTGTTTTCCCCAACATAAAGAACTATTCGAATATTTCCTGTCCGTGTAATTTTACACACTAATTTGCTTCACGAAAAGCTAATTGTTTACTAAATATGGGTTACATTTAATCTGTAAAAGGCAAGACTGCAACCTTAGATGACAGCTTGTAAGGAACTAGTGCTCTTCTAACATTTTTGTTAGGCAAAGGAATATAGATGTTTAACGAACGACACCTTTTGGTGTAAAGCTCTGTATATGTAGCTCCCTTTTAATGATTGTCGTTCAAATTTCGCCAGTTAGTTTAGACGCGTAACAGAAATAATGATGCGATCGTATCTTTTATCATATGGTTTAAGTCTCGTTGTGTTTTTCGTTCCTTGAGTTTTACAGCAGCAAGAGAAGCCACAGGTGATGGCAGGTGGTCTGCCTGCGCCAAAGAAATCATGACCAATGTCTGGTATGATCAGGGGAGAGTGCAGCTCGCATGGAGAGCCTGAACTGTACGAGCTATTTAGGTTTTAATTCATCGTTTGTCCGTAATGCAGGCGGAAGCATGGTGTTGAGATCGAGCATCTACAGGAAAGGCGTTTGAGCGAGCGAGATGAGGGCAGAGAACCGTGACAGTCTTGCCAGCCTAATTAAAACAAGCACTTAGGGGGTGTTTGTTTGCATGCAAGTGAAAGATGAAAGTGAGAAAGTTACTTTCATTTAACAATTAAGGTGTTTGTTTTTCATGCAAGTGGTTATGAAAGTGAGATGCAAGAAAATTACCACATATGATTTAATACGATTTTGACTTCCCCTAAGAAAGTGACAAAAATGTAATTAATTTAATTAAATAATTTTAATTATACTCTCTAATTAATCTTATTTTGCCACGTCATATTCACATTGCACTACATTGATGTAAAAAGTCATTTGCAAAAAAAGTAACCGACATATTTTAAATTCACTTTCAGATTGCCAACAACCCCTTAATCATCAACAGAATTTCTTTCTGGGCAAGATTCTCGTGATTATGGTAATGTACACAACCAAGGAGATTCGATCGACATAAATTTACAGAAGATCCTTTGTGTTTCGTCCTCGTGCTTCTTCCACCCGATACTAGCTCACCAGTTTCATTCTTTTTCTGCTTCTGTCCGAATCCGTCATGTTCTGATTTATAATAGGGAAAAATGCTTCCAGCCCCCAAATTTGTAACAAGTATGCTTCCTCCCCCCAAGACTTTTTCAACGCTCTAAAAACCCCCAAATTCGTAATAACTGTGCTCTGAGCCCCCAAAACACAAAGCCCAAGAATTTTACACAGGTAAAGACTACAATACCCATTCTCTCTCTCTAATATTATATTCGTAATAACCATACAATCCCTCCTCTCTCCCTCCTCCTTCCCCCGCCATTTTTGCCCTAGCCCCCTCCGTCCTTTCTGCAACCCTCGTGGCGGCCGAAGCTCCTCTTCGGTCTCACGCCTTGACCCCTCACCTCCGCTTGTCGAGATCCTCCATGTCCACCGCTGATCCCAGCGCGGCCTCCGCTCGACCCCTCGCTCGACCCCTCGGCCTCCGCTCGCTAAGAATATTTCATGAAGCTCAGGACCTCAACCTTAAACTGTCCCTACAGCCCGGGCCTCGTCCCGAGCACGCACGAATTTTCTCGTGTAACTATTGCCGACAGACTTTTTATAGCGCCCAAGCTCTTGGAGGACATTAGAATGCACACAAGCTGGAGCGCAACCTAGCGAAGAGAAGCAGAGAGATGGCTAATGATTGAATTGATCTCGTAATGACATGTGCGAACTTGATGTTGCTTTGTAGCTTCTGAAACTAATGCATCTAGATTTACTAGCAACAGAGTTTCTTCTTGTCACATGTTTTCTTTTTAGGATCTTTTTCTTTTTTTATTTTTCCCCTTCAAAATAAGTTTTCCTGTTCGAAAAAGAATGCATCTTCTCTCTTGCATCAACGGTATTTTCTTTCTTCACGTTTAATATACATGTACCCAATGAAAGTTATCTTTTCTATTTGCAGATAAGGTTACAGTTGTTAAGGTTACGGATTGCTTGTTAAGGTTACGGGTTGCTTGTTAAGGTTACGCGTTGATAGTTAAGGTTATGATTTGCTTGTTAAGGTTACGCGTCGGTTGTGAAGGTTAAGCTTAACAACCAACCCGTAACCTTAACAACCAACCCGTAACCTTAACAATCAACGCGTAACATTCACAACCAACGTGTAACCTTAACAAGCAAACCCGTAACATTCACAAGCAACCCGTAAAACCTTCATAAAAATAAAAAAAAGGAAGGAAATAGAAAAAAAGCTTTAATTTTTTGTACTTCTACTATAATAATTCATAACTTCATAAAAATAAAGAAAATTCATGCTTACAGCACCCCATAAAACTGTGCAATGTATGATTACTTTCATTTTACCACTCAACACTCACTGAGGAGGTGGACTGCCATGGTTTTGAGAACGTTGACGGGGTAGAGGAAGAAGACGATGATGTATACATTTGTTTTAGGTAGTGGGAGTGAGCTAGATTTTGTAATAATATTTCACTTTTAATTTTAATGAAATTTTGAAAAGCCAAACGATTTACGTGGTGGTTGTTAAGGTTGCAGGTTGCTTATTAAGGTTACACATTGGTTGTTAAGGTTACGTGTTGGTTGTTAAAGTTATACGCGTTAGTTGTTAAGGTTTCGGGTTGCTTGTTAAGGTTACGCGTTGGTTGTTAAGGTTACGAATTTTCAAAAGCCAAATGATTTACGTGTTGGTTGTTAAGGTTACAGGTTGTTTGTTAAGGTTACACGTTGGTTGTTAAGGTCACGTGTTGGTTGTTAAAGTTATACGCGTTGGTTGTTAAGGTTTCGGGTTGCTTGTTAAGGTTACGCGTTGGTTCTTAAGGTTACAGATTACTTGTTAAGGTTACGGTTAACCTTAACAACCAACGCGTAACTTTAATAAGCAACCCGTAACCTTAACAACCAACGTGTAACCTTAACAAGCAACTCGAAACCTTAACAACTAATGCGACCTTAACAAACAACGCGTATAACCAGGGCCGGCCCAAGCTTTTTTGAGGCCCTGTGCGAAATGATAAAATGAGGCCCTCTTCTATATAAATGTTGAACTATAAATTTATTGAATTATATTTATTTTACAAAAGAAATAATACATAAAAATACAAAAATTACAAAAAACGATGTTTTCGTGCATTTTTTGATGCAAAATCACCAATAATAGAATCTATATCTATCTTTTCCAACATATCCTTCTCGATGCATAGAATTGCAAGGTCATTCAATCTTTTTTGTAATAATGTTGAGCGCAAATATGTTTTTATCAGCTTTAATTTTGAAAAACTCCTTTCCGCTGATGCTACAGTCACAGGTAAAGTTAATAAAATTCGATTAGTGGGCTAGTATTAGATTATTAGGCCCTTTTTTAAACAAACAAAAGACTTATTGGAAAGAATTAAGAAATATACTATGGACATTTTTAAAAATTTGGGGCCCCCTTTGAAATGGGGCCCTGTGCGGTCGCCCCCCCTACCCCCCCTCTTGGGCCGGGCCTGCGTATAACCTTAACAACCAACACGTAACCTTAACAAGTAACGCGTATAACCTTAACAACTAACGTGTAACCTTAACAAACAACCCGTAACCTTAACAAGTAACTCGTAACCTTAACAACCAGCACGTAAATAAAACCACTTGGTTTAAGAGTAAAATCAGGGGTTTGAAGGCAAAAACTTACAATCAAGCAAACACTCTCAAAATTTTTTCTAAACATTTTCATACTTATTACAAATACAATACATTGTCTGCAAGCAGATTCATTGAAAATTCTTCCATCATTGTAGCCTAATTTCTTCAAACAAATTCCTCAAATAATTGGTTATCGCATGAACACTCACCCAAATACATTTTAGAATACGAAATTAGGAATAATAGGATTAAGCTGCTTTCACCCATTTCTCAATTAAAAAATAAAATTGAACTTTGACCTGAAAGGCCAAAATATTAAACTATATGTGAACCAAAATAACAGATGTTCATCAACATTAATTTGCAAAAAGAACCCCCAATAAGCAACAAACCACAATGCAAATGTGCATACTGAATACTGCATGCGCAGATACAAAAATGTAACGCTTTTTTCCCTTCTATCCCATAAGACACGAGGACAGAATCATCTCCTCCTATGCGTTGCGACACCTCAGTAAATTTCCTTGTAGAAAAAGATGAATGAAATATTTAACACACACGCACAAGTTGTATAAAAAGACATAAAGTACAATAATTTCCAAGAACGACAACACTATAAATGGTGGGGGATGATGGACCTGAGGGATGGAGAGGGGGGTTTGATGTGGCGTCTGGGGGAGGAGGGATTGAGTTGGGAACAGAAGCGAGGGGTCGAGCGGAGATTGTACTGGGATCGGCGGTGGACATGGAGGATCGGCGGAGGCGAGGGGTCGAGGCGTGAGACCGGAGAGGAGCTTCGGGCGCCATGAGGGTTACAGAAGGGCAAAAATGGTGGGGGAAGGAGGAGGGAGAGAGGAGGGATTGTATGGTTATTACGAATATAATATTAGAGAGAGAGAATGAGTATTATAGTC
Organism: Asparagus kiusianus; assembly: GCA_022839385.1. Taxonomy (NCBI): domain Eukaryota; kingdom Viridiplantae; phylum Streptophyta; class Magnoliopsida; order Asparagales; family Asparagaceae; genus Asparagus; species Asparagus kiusianus. The sequence continues at coordinate 232,268 of BQKN01001054.1, forward strand.
TTTACCTGTGTAAAATTCTTGGGCTTTGTGTTTTGGGGGCTCAGAGCACAGTTATTACGAATTTGGGGGTTTTTAGAGCGTTGAAAAAGTCTTGGGGGGGAGGAAGCATACTTGTTACGAATTTGGGTGCTGGAAGCATTTTTCCCTTTATAATAACACCAAAGCATAAGAACAACCACATCAATTAATATGCAACTGAACGATGTGATCAAACCCTTGCTTCAGATTTGTGCGTATTGTATGATTGCGTGTACACGCTATTAGATTGTGCGTATTCGATTCAGCGTGATATATGGGCTTCTTTTCTGTTCCCATTTTTTATGAGTTTTAGATTGACGTACGATGGGGGGTTTAAAGGCTGTCGTTTCTATTTCCCGAATGGGACTCTGCTATAATTGCGTTTGTAATGCCAGCACAAGGAGCATTTGCTGCTTTTGTGAATGCGCTGTGATCGCGTACGCACCAAAATTCCATTCTATTTCCTAATTTCATGCGCGCTATATTTTCCAAAATCTAGGTTTCTTTCCGAAGTGCTCTGTTTGACCCATAAAACAGTAAAATTTTGAATCTCAGTCAGCAGACATTCCTAAAAAGCTCGCACCAACTATGGGAAATATTTTTTGTCATCGCACAAAGAACCATTATTTTTTTTACTTTTCAACTTGTATGCGGTAACCAGCAAAAGTGGACATATTGACAAATCTCTTTGCAATTTAACGCGTTCGCTGCAAACTAATGATGGCCGCCAACGACCCAAATTTGATTAAATTTGCCTTTACATTAACGACCATGTATGATGTCGTCCATGGTCTAGCTTCTGTCATTATTGTTTAATATCAGTGACAGATTATAAATGTTGTTGTCATTACCTACATTACATTAACATCAGACCATATATAGCTCTGTAATTATTAGACTTTGATGAAGGAGTATAAAACCACCGTTGTTAAGTTTTAATGATGGATTACACTTTTCTGTCATTAAACATCACTAGTATTTAGACCCGTGAAAAGCACGGTTCTTAAAAGATTTAATTTCTGCAAATATTGAACTTATTACCAAAATAAAGTATTCTGCTTTTGATATGAAGTATATGGGTGCTATTTGCTTTTTTTTATTATTCGTTCAGATATTCGATCAAGTTTGATTCAATAGTTCATTTAGTACTAAACAAATAAATTTTAGTGTTTGGCTTATAAATGAATAGAATTTAACCAATGGTATGTTTGATTCGGTAGTTCATTAACTATTCGATCAATAACTTTTTAATAGAATTTAACCAAATTAATGTATGTTCGAAAGGTCATTAACTGTTCGGTTCGGTAGTCCTATTAATTGAACTCATTGAAATATTAATTATATAAATTTTTATTTACAAATGCTACCCATATAAATAGGTAAGAGCGGGTTCTAGGGCTAGGGAAGTTAAAATGTTAAAGTTCAAGAAGTGGAGTCAGTCAATTGTGTGGAAAATTGAGCAAATATTTACTAAATTATACAGAAAAACTTCTATTCCTCTTTGTGGCCTGATCTTCAGATCTTAATTAGGATGATGTGCTTATTAGTAATCAAAAGTAAGCTCAATATAAATCTATTGTACCATATGAAAAAATCCTAAAATCTTTGAGAGAAAGCTCAAAGGTTGTTTTGAGAATTGTATTCAATTGTATGAGATGTTATAAAGCTAAAAGGTTGTACAATTATTCATATTTAGTTTCACATAAAAATAAATAATTGCATAACTACAAATACAATTGTCTAAGCATTTTATGCATGTTTCTTACACGCAGTGAGCCTTTTGAATGTTGCTTCAACAAAATAGACAATATGTTCGACATAAAACTTTGATTAAAAAGATCATTATTAGACTTTGATGAAGGATTATAAAACCACCGTTGTTAAGTTTTAATGATGGTTTACATTTTTCTGTCATTAACCATCATTAGCATAAAGCTCATTAAATGACGGCCCACAACAGAGAACTTATCCGTCGTTAATTCTTATTAATAACGAAGACGACAGATATGATCTCCACAATTAGTTCGGAAACCTTGAGGTAGTTTCATGTACGCTTCCTCATCGAGATCTCTATGTAGGAAGGCATTATTCATGTCCATTTGATGTAGTTCCCATCCTCGCGCTGATGCAACTGAAAGAAAAACTCGAACTAAAACAAGCTTTGCAACTGGTGCGAACGTCTCATGAAAATCGAGTCCCTCTACTTGCGTGAATACCTTAGCAACGAGTCGTGCTTTGTATCATTCCATAGTCCCGTCCGCTTTGTGCTTGACTTTGTAAACCCAACGATAGTCTATTGGCTTATTTCCTTTAGGTAGTACTTCAAGTGTCCAGGTTTGATTGGCCTCTAGTGCTTCAATTTCCTTGCCCATCGCTTCATGCCATCGTTCATTTTGACTTGACTCTGCATATGACTTTGATTCCACATCCGAAGTAATAGCTCCAACAAAACGCCTGTGATTCTGTGACAAATTATCAAACGTTACATAATGAGCTAAGGAATGAGGTATACTTGAGTCGCTTTCATGTCGCGGTAGCTTAGAGGGAGGGGGGGGGGGTAAATGCTATCTTTTTCAGCTAAAGCTTTAGATCTTTGAGGTAAAGGAGTTGCATGATTTGCCGAAGGAACACAATCACTATTCAACTGAATTTGTTTGTCCTCTGCTGATGACAAAACATCACCACTGCTCAGTCGAACCTGCTGGTCCTCTGCCCTTACTTTGCCATCTTGTGCACAGGCTCGAATCATTGCACTAGAGAGCTGTGCACGCTGCTGCCTTGCATCACTCAGTTCATCCAAGCCGCGTGTATGGCCACACACTCATTGTTTCTGTGCATCTCGCTGCCCTGAATCCTTTGTTAACTTGTTGTTGCCCAGTTTTGTTTGCCTAGATTTCACTTGTGCAGAGCCGTGCATGTCTGCACAACCATGTTGCTGCCCAGAATTTACTTGTGTACAGCCGTGCCTGTCTACACAACCGTGTTGTTGTTGCTTCCCAGAAATTTGTTGCTACCTTGAATTTACTTGTGCATAGTTGTGCTTGTCTACACAGCTGTATTGTTGTCGCTGCCCAGAAATCAATTCGTCGCCAGTCCTCGCTGAATAAAGGACAAAACCATCGAGACGCGTCGATGTTTTAGTCTCTCTTCTTGGCCATCTTGCTACCCCTTTGGCTTGACCTACAACTTCACGAACTGGGGTTGCATCTTCTCCCTCATCATGAGTACCATCATTATTAGTACCTTCAAGTTCCTCAGTTAACTCGTCATCACAACCAAAATCATCATACAACCCATACACATGATCATTACGAGCATGAGATTTAAGCCCTTTATCACTTTGAACAAATGGAAAAACATCTTCTTGGAAAGATACATCCCTTGAGTAAAAAAAACTCATTTTTTTCCAAATCATAAAGTCGCCAACCCCTTTTGCCATGTGGATAGTCTGCAAAAATACATTTCCTACTTCTTGAACCAAAGTTATCCTTTTGTCTAGGATTATTGTGTGCATAACATAGACATCCAAACACCTTGACATGATCATATGTAGGTTTCTTGCCAAATAAAATTTCATAAGGCGACCTATTATCAAGTTTGACAGTGGGTGTACGATTAATAAGATAAACTACGGTTAAAATACATTCTCCCCAAAACTTAATAGGCAAAGAGGCTTGAAAATGGAGTGCTCTAGCCACTTCAAGGATATTCCTATGTTTCCGTTCGACTCTTCCATTTTGTTGGGGTGTATCTGTACAACTAGTTTCATGTACTATTCCATTTTCCTCATAAAAAGTTCGCATAGGCCCCTCAAATTCAAGACCATTATCACTTCGAATATGCTTCACAGGTTTATCGAATTGTGTCATGACGAATTTACAAAATAGCATAAGAAACTTTTTAGCTTCACTCTTTTCTCTCATTAAATAAACCCAAACTCCTCTACTATAATCATCAACCAAAGTAAGAAAATAAAATGCACCACAAGAAGTAGGTTTTGAATATGGTCCCCATAAATCATAATGAACTAATTCAAAACAAGTAGTGGCATTACTCTTACTTAAAGGGAAAGAAGTTCGTGTCTGTTTAGCCCTATAGCAAACATCACATACAAATTTATTCATAGAGCCAAAACAACTAATATCCGAGATAAAAGATAGATGTCTATTATTCTGATGTCCTAGTGGCCAATACCAAACTAAGCGTGAGTCATCTTGCTGCACTTTCATTGCTGAATGTGTCTGTATAGTCTTGTACCAAATAACCCCCCTGAAAGCTCACCCGCTCCAATCAGCATCCTCGAGGTACGGTCCTGTATTATACAAAACTCATTAGTAAACATTATTTGACAATTTAACACATAAATCAACTGAGAAATTGATATCAAATTACAAGTTAAATGTGGCACATATAGAACATCAGTCAACGCCATTCTTGGACTTAAAACAACGCGCCCAACCATCGTCGCCATCATTCTCGACCCATTAGGTAAGTAAATGGGCATCGGGATTGTATTCTTGAGATCACTCAAAAGCTCCTTCTTACCTGTCATGTGATTCGAAGCCCCACTATCAAGTATCCAAGTAGGTGGCTTAGAAGCCTTACTAGAAAGCTTTTCGACGTTATCACCGGAACGATCCAACATGTTTAGTAGTTTCTGGAATTGTTCCGTCGACAAAACCTGAGTGCATGTGCTACTACTTTCTTTGGCTGGTCCCCCTGCTGCCGCGGCAAAGGCCTGACCTCGCCCTCTGAACTTGTCAATGCGCTCACGTCCTCTTTTGCCCTTGAACCAAGTCGGATAGCCTTGGAGCTCGAAGCAATCCGCTACGTCGTGCCCCGGCTTGTGGCAATGTGAACATCTTTTCTCCACATCGCTTTGCTGTTTTGTCCAAGATTGTCCAGCTCATTTTCCCTTAGCTGTTGTGTTAACTGTCATCACCATCACCTCTGGGCGCTCCTCTTGTACTCACGCAATCAATCGATGTCTTTCTTCTTTACTAAGCATAGCATAGGCTTTATTGACAGGAGGTAAAGGATCCATGTTGAGTATTTGAGATCGCACCGTACCGAAAATGGCGTCGTCGAGTCATCGCCTTCATCATCGCCTTCACCCACATGAGCCATTTTTGGAATGCACGTGGTTTGCTCTAAGTGCGTTCGTCATCGCCTTCACCCACATATCGTAGTTTTCTCTATTCAGAATGCACGTGGTGATCACCGCTCCCGGGTTATCTGAAGGATGCAAAAAGAACGGAGAAGACATATCCAAACCTTTTTTGTTGGCTGCGTTTCTCTCTGTCATGATTTCAGTAAGAGAAAAATTGGGTCTCTGTTTTTAAGACGATACAGTTGGGTTTAGGAAGAAGAAGGGCAGCGGCTATGGGTTTAGGGAGAAGAAGAGGTGGCGGCTATGGGAGTTGTCTCTCAAAAATCAATAACACTGCTCTGATACCATATAGAAATTGAGAAGAAATATTATTGAATTTGAAAATAAACAAGGGATTACATCTTTTACACTCAATAATAAGATAACTACTTATCTTAACTACATATATCTCTTATCTGATAATTAACCAACTAACCAAAAATATCACTAAGGATATCTTCGTATCATCAACAATCCCCATTTCTTCACTATTATATGACATCTACACTATTTTAGGAGAAGTTGAATACGCATTAAGTCTTACTTGACATGTTTTTTCCGTTTCGCTTTTTTACATAAACATACAAAGCGATGAGAGAGAGTCACTTTCACACTTTCATTTTTTAGTTTCAAATAAACAAACACACCACTCAAGTAATAAAGCTCTTCTTCAAGTACTTTTAGTAATGAAGTTTATATATCCATTAAGAGCTTTCTGGTTATAGCCACTGATGTACATTTTTAATAGCTAGTATAGTACATGTGCATTGCACGTGGACATATTTGTTTTATGTTCTAATACTTTACACAATTTATTATTTACTTAATGGAAGAGTTTTATTTTGAATGTAATTATAATAACATTTGAGGACTTATTTATAATATTCTTATAATTTAGATCATATACTTCTTTTAATCTAAGTTTTGAACTATATAGGGGTTTATCTGTAAAAATTATGAAGTTTTAGTATTTTTTTATAAATATATGAAATTTCAATGGTCTTTGTGAAAATTATGAAGATCCATGGTTGTTTGTAAAAAAATCAGGGTTATTTTGTGAATATTGGCAAATCATGGAATACCCAAAAGATATAATTTTTTTAATATTAAAAGACATAGTTCTATTTACTTTATAATTTAAGATAATGAATGACATTTAATAACTATTGGTAGTTTTATGTGTAAATTATTTAGAATATAGTTTTAACATTAGGGAGGTTATAATATACTTATTGTATAAAAAATTTTACACAAAAGATAAAAATTCCAAGTTTGTTCTTTACTTTTATGTTAAGTGTGTCATGATATTCCAGTTTATATTAATTATCTTTATTTTTGCTATTCCATTATAACAAAATAAAATTCTCACTTTTACCTTCTCTCTTTTCTATTATCATATAATTAGTAACATGCTACAAAAAATAATATTTTTCTCAAATCACAATTAAGTACAAAGTAATAATTATAGAAATAGAAAAAAAATCATTAACCCCCCCCCCCCCCCCAAAAAAAAAAAAAATTAGACCTCAAACTTTAACCTCAATCGTAATTCTCCACATTTCCTTGTATCAATCGTATCCTCAATCCGTATATAGCCGTCAGTCTAACAATCACATCAGCATAAAGTATAATCTGAGTAAAGCTCAGTACTTTCTCAGCACAACTTCAATCGTCTTCACCACCCTTTGTCGTTATCTCTTCTGAAGGGATAATATTTTCACTGGCGAGCTTGTATCATCCAAATAATATCATAGTAAAGCCACAGGAGTGAGTATATGATGTTGTTAGGGTTGTAAGAGGTGAGTGTAAATCTAAATCATAAAATGAGTGAATTTATATAGGTTGCAAGTAAGGGCTATTATGATAAAAATAACATGCTCTTTGGATTCCGTAACAGCCAACTGTGATTGCCAATTAAATAAAAACTACAATTAAAAATTTAACTCTCATTTCAAGTATGCATGAATGCATGTACTAATGGTATTTTAAGTTGACACTTTGTTTGCAAATTAAAACGTATATTATTAGTTTGTCATATGTGCGTTTTAAGTGGAGGGTTATGCCATTATTAAGAATGTATGCATGTAAGCATTTTAAGTTGACATTTTGTTTGTAACTTGAAACATATATTATTAGTTTATCATATGTGTGTGCATTCAATTCTTAGTTATTATGTCAAATACATCTTACAATCTTAATTTTTTTTATGATAACATTAGGGGTAGTTTGTCATATGTGTGTGCATTCAATTCTCAGCTATTATGTCAAATACAACTTACAATCTTATAAAATTTTATGATAACATTAATATTGGATTAGTGGAGGGGTTACAAAAAATAGAAGTTAATATTAGTGGACAACTAATAGGAGAGTTATGCCATTATTAAGAATGTATGTATGCATATGTATGTGTTTATATGTATGTAAGTATGTGTTTTATGGATGCATGTATGTGGTTTGGAGGTTTTTTTTGAAAGAAATGTTTTAACATACCAACACATTTTTATAATAGTATTAGTGTTATAGGCTAGCTCACGCCCTTGATGTTGCGATAAGACGATGGCAAATGGAAAAAAAAACAAAATTAGTAGATGGTAAAGCCGAAGAGGTTAGTTCCATAATTGAATAATTAATTGATAAAGTTTCTAATTTTTTCAATCAAACATTATTTGCATGTTTATTCTATTTCTAAAAAAGTTACAAGTTATGGAGTATGCTATACTAATGATGAATGTCTGTTATATCAATGATGAATGCATGCGGAAGATACTCGATGCAAATTAATTAGAAGGTCCCGATTTAGGTTTTCTCACATTTTTGTTGACCATGCAGAAGACTTATTAGATGAGGAGAGGCTGAATATTGTTGATTTTTCTGTGTTGACTCATTTATGTTTGTAGTCAATATCATTAGTGTAATTAAATACATTTTATTTTGAGTTTTGGGTTAAAGTATCATTAAACTTTGCAATTTTGCCGAATAAGACACGTCTCATCAATGTTCATTTCAGTTGTTAAACAGTTAAGAATTAACTGTAAATATATTATGAAATAACTAGTAAAATATTCTGTAACAAAAAATATATTATCGAATCAAATAAAAATGAAGAAATATTTTAATTAAATTTTAAATTGTAGAAAACAATTTGGCAGGAAAATACTTATTTTTCTAGTTAGTTGCGACTAAAATTAATTTGGGAAATGAAACCAATGAAATATTTTTCTAGTATAAAAATATGACAAATATCTTGATATAAAAATAAATGTAAAAAATGGTTTAAATCTAAAATAATAATAAACGGTGAGGCGGGAAAATTTTACAAAAGGGGAAAGGTAGGGAGAAAATTTAAAAAAAAAAAGAGCGGGACAAAGAAACTGAGGGAACGGGAGATAAATTAGGAAAATGGGTTATATTAGACAAAAGCACGCTGATTATGCTAATTGACTATTCGGAATAAAATCAAAACAGAATCAGCGATAAGAATCCGCATCTGATTTAGAGAACGAAGAAAAAAAACCGCGAAAATATTCCCAAGCGCGATCTATTTATTCACAGCGGGCCTTCTCATCTTCCCCCCACAAAATATCTCAAAACCCAATTAAAACCCTAACCCCAATGGCGAAGAAGCAATCACCTCTTGCTCCCAACCCTCATTCTCCTCGCGAGGTACACCAAAACCCTAACCCTAACCCTCTGGGGAAAAAGCAACCCCCTCCCCCTCCTAACCCTAACCTGTTGGCGAAAAAGCAACCCCCTCCCCCTCCTGATAACAACCCTAACCTGATGGCGGAAAAGCGACCGCCACCTTCTTCCTCATCTGATCAGGATCGAGAATCATCCTCCGCCTCCAATGGAGGAGGATCCGTCATCAAGAAGCCCAACACCCAGGCCCCAGCCAACAACCAGGAAAAAGAAGAGGAGGAGGAGGAGGAGGAAGAAACCGGCTACGAGACCGAATCAAGCGAGGATGAAGAGGGCGAAGAAGTAAACCAACCTGAAGCCAAGAGGCCCCAGCCCATCTCCACTACAGCGGCGATCCCCGCCCTCAAGCCTCGCGATGCCAGCGAGAAGCCAAACGGAAAGGACGAGGCCAACGGTGGAGATGAGGAGGGCGAGTCGGGCTCCAGCAGCGACGAGGACGAAGAACGCCTGCCCAATACCAAGAAGGCCCGGGCAGCCACTCCCGTGCTCAAACCCCGTGATGGGGGAGGGAAGCCGAACGGCCGAAAAGGAAACGCCGGTCCCAAGACCCTGTTCCAGCGGATCTGGACCCTCGAGGATGAGATAGGCATCCTCAAGGGTATGACTAGGTTTGAGGCTGAGCACGGCCAGGTCAAGATCAACCCGGCGGGGATCAGGCT
>BQKN01001054.1:256795-268379 GCA_022839385.1 Asparagus kiusianus
TATATATATAATGTTTTCCTAAGGTGACATCTTAGATTCCCACCTAAGGACGCGGCCTAAGATCACATCATTCCCTAATTTTTTTTGCGATCCGCTCTGTTAAACTTGATCTACATGTTCTTAAACCCAAACACATCAATTTTGGGGTGAACCCGTCGTGCTTTGACCCTTCGTTGAGCCATGCAAAAGGTTCTATTCATTCGAAACCGTTAAAATTGTGGTGAGTGGATGAATGGTCAAAACACGACGGGTTCACCCTGTAGAATTGGCAGCAGATTGGCAGAATCAGGGGCTCAGGATTCAGGTTGACAGGGTGGCGGTCGACCGGTGCGGTCAACCGTTTTCGTGCACATTGGTTACTGGGCGTCAGGATTGGTGGCGGTCGACTGGCGCGGTCGACCGCAGAAGTTTCTGTTCTGTGGGCGGTCGACCGGTGCGGTCGACCGCAGAAGTCTCTGGACAATGGAGTTGCTGCTGGATGGAGGGCGGTCGACCGGTGCGGTCGACCGTGATGGATCGCGGTCGACCGTCGCGGTCGACCGCCGAAGCGGTTTTGGGCTGGGTCTGTTTTCCAGACCCGTTTCGTTTGGGTTTTCTATAAATACCCAAACTCGGTTTTAGGGTTTGGCAGCAAGGGGTTTTAGCAGCCATTAAGGGTGAGTTATTGGTCTTCTATTCTAGGAGCAATTGGAGAGATCAAGAGTGAATTGTTGTGGGTTTTGGTGAGAGATTTGTAACCCTAGTTGTATCCCCTTGATTTCTAATAGTGAAAACTCCCCCTTCCTTGTCCCGTGGATGTATGCATCTCGCCGAACCACGTAAAATCTGGTGTTGATTGTGTTTGTACTTGATTGATTGTTTGGTTTATCTTCTCTCGGCAATTGGTATTGGATCTCGGCACAGGGGTTTCCCCAACAAGTGGTATCAGAGCTCCGGGCAACGCTTGGGCTTTTTGGAGGTATAGATCAGTTGGGAAGTTCATCTAGAGCTTCGATTGGTGATAAAGATTGGATCTTTATGGTAAAGTTTCTATCTTTTTTAAGTTGGATCTATTTCATATTTGTTCCGCAATTGTTTATTGGGTGCTTTGAGATATATGACTGAAAAAGATAAAAGTGGGGAGGGTTCTTCTAGTGTGAAGGCCGTCCAAAGTTTGAATATACATTCTATAAAAATAGATGTGGAAAAGTTCAACGGCACAAATAATTTTGGACTTTGGAGATGTGAAGTCATGGATGCGCTAAATGCGCAAAATCTGGAAGATACGTTGGAGTGGGACGGGAAATCGGACAACATGGATGGAAAGGTTTGGAATAAAATGAATAGAACGGCGTGTGGTCTGATTAGGTCTTGCCTTACCCAAGATCTAAAATATGATGTGATGAATAAAACTTCGGCAAAGAAGATTTGGGAGGTCCTAGAGGGCAAATATTTGACGAAGAGCGTCGAAAATCGTTTGCATTTGAAGAGAAGGCTTTATCGCTTTCAATTGAAGAAGGGGACATCCATTAGTGATCACATGAACCACTACACGAAGCTACTTGCAGATTTGGCGAATGTAGATATTATAGTTAAAGATGAAGACAAGGCAATGTTGTTATTGAGTTCCTTGCCCGACGAGGAATATGAGACCTTCGTCCTCACTCTTATTAATGGGAAGGCATCTCTTTCGTATAGTGAGGTCATCGCAGCTCTTGTGAATTATCAACTTCGAAAGAAGGATAAGGAGACTTCCATTGAGCCGGTTACGGGGGCATTGGTTGCAAGAGCTAAAAGTCCAAACCGTGATAGGAGGTCGCAGTCTAGAGGGGGGCATCCTGCAGTTGGTAGGAAATAGTGTGCCTTTTGTAGAGAGGATGGACATTGGAAAGCCGAATGCCCAAAATTGCAAGCCATGAAGAATAAAGGGAAAGCTATTCAAGCCTCAGAGGTGAATGTTACCAAGACTAGTGGCGATGTTTCAGATTCAGATTCTTCGGGCTATTCGTGCCCAGCTCTTCCGTCAGTTGATGTTGCTGACTCCACCGAGTGGATGTTGGATTCTGGTGCTACTTACTACATATGTCCTAGAAGGGATTGGTTCTCCAGCTTTCAGGAGTTGGAAAGAGGGGATGCTGTTCTCATGGGTAATAATCACAGATGCCCTATTGGTGGTATTGGTACCATTCGGATTCGGATGAGTGACGGGATGATCCGGGAGTTGGCTGATGTGAGGTTCGTTCCTCAACTGAGGAAGAACATCATTTCACTTGGGGTATTGAAGGCAGCAGGCTATAGGGTGACTTTGGCGGATTCTCGCTTGAAGGTCACATCGGGGTCCATGATTGTGATGAAGGGCGTCAGGAGAAGTAACTTATATTATCTGCTTGGGAGCACGTTGATTGATAGAGCGCTAACGACTTCTATGGCTAGACTGTGGCATTGTTTGGTGCTGGGATATATTGTTGGTTACACCGTGCACAGATTGTTGAGGAGTGTTATGACCTACAGATTAAAGTCCCGTGAGCACATTGGGATGAGCGAGAAGACCGAGGTGGAGTTTAGCACTTCTATCCATCGACCGAGGGGTCTTATTGGAGGTGTTCAGTCAGGCATTGGGGGGCTTTCCGAGGAGGCATCATCGGGAGGTAATCGTTATTTTGTTTTCTATGTTGGGGATTGTACTAGGCATATTTGGGTTGTAACCAAGTCCCGTTGGTATAAAGCCCTAGTAGTCCGTAACAGTTGGAGGAGGTGTATGGGCAGAAAGGTTACCAGTCGTACTTGTTCTAGTAAGGGTCCTTTCTTGCATTGGTGCCGAGCTCATGGCAGTTGGAGACACTTCAGAGGAGAGGAGATAGTGGGGCGACGTAATGAGATGGCGGATTTAGTGGGCCGTTCTTTTCTGGAGGAGGATCGGTATTGGTTGTCGAGCAGTGGATCTGGTATTCAGGCTTCGACAGGTTTGGGCTATCTTAAGAGGTTGCCGACTGCTGCGTATAGAGTTGTTAGATCTGGTGGAACTGTTTTAGATTTTGGTTGGCGTCGGATATTGGGCTACCAAGCACTTGGCCACATCGTGGATGTGAGATTGGATCTGATTGCACATTTGGGATTCAGAGGCTCGTTCGGCTATCAGTGGGGAGCTTCTGAGTTTTGTCTGAGCATGTTTGTCACTTTGGACTCTCGGCAGGTGGAGAGTATTGATCAGGTCAGAGGGATATCGCAGCGGGTGGAGGGTGATGCTACTCCACATTGGGTGGGGATTTCCTCACATACTCCAGGTCATTCTGCATTGGTTGGGATTCCAGCTGAGGTGGCACAGCGTGGGAGTTATTTATTTATGGGTGCAGATGATGAGGTGGTTGATTTGGATGCAGCTGGTGGATATGTTTTGGATACGGCCATTGTTTCATCTCAGGTGGAGGTGTTGGACTGTTTTCAGTTTGGGGCCGTTGATGATGCTATCAGCCGTAGGTTGGATTGAGAGCCTTTGGAGACCATTAGGTGAACTACGTGAAGGCTTGATTCCTTAGAGAGGATACGTAGGCAGTCAGTTTTGATGCAGCCAATTTGGTGAGTAGACACTATTGGTTTGGGGTGAGTGTTTGCACTCCCGTTTGGTTGGTGTCGATTCAGTTCGATTTGGTGAGTAGGCACAGTTGTTTTGGGGTTGAGTGTTTGCACTCCCGTTTGGGTCTCGACGTGTTGTGGATGGAGTCCATTGCTATGGTGTACTGGATGCAGCAGTTGAGGCATTGGTTTGGTCGGTGTCGGCTCAGTTTTGGGAAAACGTTCGCCGAGGTAGAGATTTGTAGAATTGGCAGCAGATTGGCAGAATCAGAGGCTCAGGATTCAGGTTGACAGGGTGGCGGTCGACCGGCGCGATCGACCGCTTTCGTGCACATTGGTTACTGGGCGTCAGGATTGGTGGCGGGCGACCGGCGCGATCGACCGTAGAAGTTTCTGTTCTGTGGGCGGTCGACCGGTGCGGTCGATCGCAGAAGTCTCTGGACAATGGAGCTGCTGCTGGATGGAGGGCGGTCGACCGGTGCGGTCGACCGCCGAAGCGGTTTTGGGCTGGGTCTGTTTTCCAGACCCGTTTCGTTTGGATTTTCTATAAATACCCAAACTCGGTTTTAGGGTTTGGAAGCAAGGGGTTTTAGCAGCCATTGAGTGTGAGTTATTGGGCTTCTATTCTAGGAGCAATTGGAGAGATCAAGAGTGAGTTGTTGTGTGTTTTGGTAAGAGATTTGTAACCTTAGTTTGTTCCTCTTGATTTCTAATAGTGAAAGCTCCCCCTTCCTTGCCCCGTGGACGTAGGCATCTCGCCGAACCACGTAAAATCTGGTGTTGATTGTGTTTGTGCTTGATTGATTGTTTGGTTTATCTTCTCTCGGCAATTGGTATTGGATCTCGGCACAGGGGTTTCCCCTACACACCCCAAAATTAGTGTGTTTGGGTTTAAGAACGTGTAGATCAAGTTCAACGGAGCGGATCGCAAAAAAAAAGGGAATGATGTGATTTTAGACCGCGTCCTTAGGTGGGAATCTAAGATGATCATGATGAATATAATTTCTTTTTAAGAAAGATAAAGTACTATTTGAAGAGAGGACCTTATTAGACTATGTGTGTGTGTGGGCGGGTGGGGGTGGGGTTGGGGGGAGGGGGGTTGGTGATGATGTTATTCCAACAATTAGAGTAGCATCTCCACGTAAGAGAAATAGGGGTAGAGTTGAACGAAAACAAAAATATATATACATATGGTGATTTTGAAATATCACATCCATTTCATATCTTTTAAAAATGCCATATTCGTAATTTGTGTTATCTTTAATTTTGATTCCCACTTTAAGATAGAATGTCTATTCCTTGCTAACTCGATGGGAATGCCAATTAGAGAGGATCCGAATCTAATGTAGAAATGGATGAGAAGTAAGAATAAACATTAATTAATCTAGTATGTCGTGTTTGGTATGTATGAATGGGAGCTGAGAATGAACATTCCATTCTCACCCATTCTCGGATACCAAATGAGGTCTCTCTCTCTCTCTCTAACCACCATTAGATTATCTTGTTTGCCTGATTTATGGTTTATTTATTTTCTTTGTTTGTCATAAAGCTCAATCACAAGGGACTCATTATGCACGAAATATATTTTATATCCTTACGAAGCACATAATCTTATTTCAGGTGCTGGTTTCATCTAATAAACAAACACCTGTAAGTTTCGAAACTAATTATGAACGCAAGTAGTGACTTTGCGGTAATCTTTAAATTTCCAATTTATTTCTAAATACATGGATAAAAGAATTTTGGTATAGTAAGCAGTTTGCCTACCAGAGAACAAGTTGAGAGAATGTAAATTGAACTTGATCTTATTCAATTCATATTTACAGAAAACACAGTACACATGCAAAAAGAATATCCTCAAAAAATGTCCCTATTGCAAGCAGTGATATTTCCTATAATATCAAATAATAAAGTAAAACATATGTATTTCTGCAATAAATCTAATTTCTTCTTGTTATAGCCTTGTGGTATCATCCTGCGTCAAATTTTGTTAAAGGAGTAAGTGATGGTTTGGATGAATAACATGTGTAGGTGTAGTAGGCATTTGATCCTCCTCTAATTGGTTGGGTATGAAGGCTTCTTCATTTGTTCCTGCTTGTTCCTGCAAAAAAAGGAGAACGTACGGTTAGAATTCCGATATTTCAGTTTCTAATAGTTTTATTTACAAATCACTGTTAATTAGTCTTATAATTATTCTATTAAAATTTTGTTTCAAATTTATAAGCATTCTATGATCACACAGCATTTCAAAAGCACATTCCCTCGAATTAAGACACTAGATAATGCCGAGATTGAATTACATTATCTTCAATCTCTCCAGCTTGATAATTGATCCTAAACAGCAAACTAAATTACTTGATGATCTTTTTTAACGTTCAATATTACTTTGTACTTATTCGAATTAAGACACTAGATAATGCAAGGAAAGATAAATATTTCCTAATGGCTAAATTTCAGAGACCCCCTCACTTTGGATGATTACCCCATCGATAACTTCCCAAAGCTTCAACAATATATATAAGAAACCCCCCTTGGTTATCAATCACCCAAACAACGTATAAGTGTAATTTTCACACGGGCGAGTAAAAACATGGGTATTTATGCCTAGCGCTTTAGTGTGTTTTTTTTTTTTTTTTTTTTTTGTTGAAAATGTCGTAAGTTGAAGGGGATCCCCCACATCTGATAATCATCGAAAATAAAGAGGGTGGGGGCGTTCCTTCTGAAAATCAGCCTTTCCAAATCCTAGGCACGGAAATATCAATTTATGAAAAAATTAGTTCTATTTACAACTAAATTTAACATTACCTGCTGTGCTTGATGAGCCGACGCATCCATGTTAGCACTTGATGTGCTTGCAATTAGCCCCCTCCCCTGCTGCCGCAACGTTTGATCCATGATAGGCAAAGGAAAAGAATGGGCAATGTTATGAGAATCTACGTACCGCTGACTTGATGAAGGATATGAAGGTTGCCTACTGCCCGCAGATAAACACGAATAGGCAGACGGTGAGTCAAACTGTGGACTCGGTAGCGGGTATGTACAAGTACTACTACCGTATGATAACAAAGAAGGCAAAGAAGAAGAATATGCACAAGAAGAATCAAACTGTGAAGTTGGTAATATACAAGAAGATTGCCTATCCTCCCAAGTCAAAGGAGGAGAAGAATAGGCATTAGGAGGATCGAGCCACGGAGTCGATAACGGCTGAAAGCAAGAACCGTCATCTTGTAGTGGAAACCGCGGAGTCTGTAACGGACGTACGCAAGAGCCGCCATCACTGTACACGTATGGTCGCTTTGGCAGCTC
This sequence comes from Asparagus kiusianus, assembly GCA_022839385.1. Classification (NCBI taxonomy): domain Eukaryota; kingdom Viridiplantae; phylum Streptophyta; class Magnoliopsida; order Asparagales; family Asparagaceae; genus Asparagus; species Asparagus kiusianus. Next base: position 263,654 of record BQKN01001054.1, read on the forward strand.
ACAATAACTGTAGTTGGGGTTGCATACGGTTGTTGTAGGATCAGGATTTCTATTATTGGCGACGATGGCAGGATGTTGTGGTTCGCCCATAATAAGTTGGAGATTAGAGGTTGGTGCTTGCCTGGCCTCCGTTACGTTACGAGGAGTGCAGGAATCACGTGCTGCAGGTGGTGGTTGTTGCCCTCGTCGCTTGAGCCTTGTGTTCCAATAGTTCTTGATCTCGTTATCGGTTCGTCCGGGTAGCTGGGAAGTACGGAGCAGGAATATGTATTAGTAAATGAAGTGCGATATCGATATTATAAATGAGATAAAAATTCAAGCGGAAAACAATAATAAACTTGAGCTTCTGCGCCTTGCGTATTTTTGTCTCACATAACTAGCTGCTCACGTAATTAATCTAGAATTTCTGTTTTGATCCTTCTCTCAACAACCATATTCAAATCTCTTACGCTTTTTCTTGATTGTCTTGATTTATAATGAATCTCTCAAGAACTGTTTATAGAGCTTTTCTCATATTTTAAGTTTCATATATACGGTAGTATTCCTGTTGACTTGGGTTAATCAGAATTAATCAGCTAGAATTCAATTCCAATCAAAAATTTGTTTCTTTTTCGGTCGATTCTCCAGTCCCAAGTCCGATTAAAACTTGCTGGACACCAGGGTACGTGAATCCCAACACTGGCTCTTTCCCAAGTCCAATTAAAAATATGAATAAAACCTCCACGCCCTTCACGACCAATTTTTAACAGCGGAAGATGCATATTTCTTTTATTCATCTATTGTTCTTATGAAAGTATATGAAATGTAGTATATAAATGGTAGATAGAGACGTTCTAAGCTAGAAGATTTACGTAAAGCAACAAAACATGTGAAATATAGATAATTCATATCATAAGTGGATGAAATAAAAGAAAAATCAACATTAACAAAAAATAGATGGATAAATTGCAATTGATAATTACTCATGGTTCACATACTTCGTCTTGATTCCAACAATTGGAATTAGAACTCTTGACTGAATCTTAAATCTCAATACATATAAACAATTAATTAAAAAAATGACCATGTAAATAGAATAATCCAATGCAAAAAAGTTTAATTCTTTACCCCTCTCTCTCTCTCTCTCTCTCTCTCTCTCTCTCTCTCTCTCTTGTAAATCTAAATTTTTATTCTGATTCTGAAAGGAACTTTCTTCTGAAGGGTAAAATACTCTTTGGATATTATTATGTTTCATGTCTTTAAGATACTTATCAGTTATGTCGATAGGCATCATGCACACAGTTATGACCAGTTCAGTTTAAATATCGTTTAGAGCAAAGGAAAAGGAAAAAAGAAAAGTACCGACATATTTGACAAATTTTGCCCATTTATTTCCGAACTGATCATGCAATAGTTGTATCAACTTCTCTTCTTCAGAAGATAACGACCCTTTCTTTAGATCTGGCCGAAGATGGTTCATCCACCGTAATCTACAACTCTTCCCGCAACGGAGCAGCCCACTATTTTTCGCGACGACATTCCACTTTCCCGTTCCGTTCCTGTTAATATAATCTATAAGAATAGCATCTTCAGCCGGCGCCCATGGCCCTTTTCTGAACTTACTTAGATCATCACCATCGTCGTTGTCTGGGCTCTTATACACGAGCATGAATGCTGCTATAAATAAGTACATCCTTTATGTCGCTTTTAGTTTGCGGATGGATAATATTTGGTAGGATTTTTTATATTTTCAGTTTGCAATTTCTGAAAATAAACTCTAAGTTTGTTTCGAAACAATGAATTAGTTTATATATGAGAGTGAATTTGGGGTTTAACCGACTACTTTGTTTATGGGTGAGAGTTTACGTTTGAAGATAAGAGAGAGTAGAGAGCCCAGATCATTAGGATATCTAGTTTGAAGATAAGAGAGAGTAGAGAGCCCAGATCATTAGGATATCTAATTGATATGCAGGTTAATTTCATATTTCAGTCCATTTAATTAGGGGTTTACATATAATATATCCAAAACTTTTCTAGAGCATCTAAACTTTGAGTTTTCAAATAATTGTTTGTATTTAAACTTGGTCTCTCATATTTTGGGTTTATTGTAACCTCTTTTAATTTCCTATCTACGAAATTTAGTTTTGAGTTTAGATAAATTCCAATCGGTTATTTAGTTTTTTCAAATCTCTCAGGATAGAAATTTCAATATGCATTAGGATTAGTTTGTTATTTTAAAGTCATCCTAAGATATAAGATTTGTCTTTTTAAGCGGTTGTTTTTACAGATAAAACTGTGGAACTCGATATAAAACTGTTTACATGAACAACAATTTGCATGACCCCATAAGATTTGAAGGACCTGTGAGCAAACATGAAAATTAAACAAGAAAACAAAATTTTGGACCTGTCATGATCAAACCTTCACATATTGCTGGTAGAATGCAATATAGCTATAGCTACAGCAACAAATGTTGAATTGTAGACTCTAGACTGCCTGCACACCCCCAAAACATAGGTCTTCGTCAAGATTTCGGCTCATCAGCTGAGCACTTTTCCATTCAAAAGATGCCTTTCATACAGAACATTTTATAAAATTCTGATAATATCCTAACCAAAGTTCTGCCGAACAATTCAAGGTTGCTGAAACTAACACCACAACAATAAAGAGTGAAACCAAAGATACAGCACGGAATGGAAGTAGAGAGTATAAGAGAGACCATCCAAGTCCGCATTAGCCACATGCCATTATCATACTTACATATATCGATATGTCCATAATATTCTCATCATCTATACTAGGATGAGTAGTATTTGGCCACAACGCATGCATAGAGATAAAGCAGTTCTCCATTTAGCTCTCCAACTCCTTGAGGAAGTCTGTGTGGTCCACCAACACCTGAAGAACGAAAATAATACAAAACAATGAGCAAACGAAAATAATCGCCCCGCCCCGCCCCCTCTTTTTTTTGCCATTTTTCTTTGAATTATTATGATTAGCAGCCAAGAAGATGAGACTCGATCACATTTTGATTTATCATTTACGAGCAAATCCCTATTAAGATGGAGCATTTCTTTTGGAAAGCACAAATTGGTCTTAACATCCCTGCTTGCCCTCCCCGAACTACTAAATTTGTCACTTAACACCTCATGAACTATATTGTCTCACTACGTCCCCTAAAGTATTAAATCAAGTTCATGCTCACCATTCGAACTGTTTTCAGTCCCACCTTACCTCCTGAACTACTTGTAACTTTCTCCTGCTTAGCCCCTAAACTATCAAATTTAGTTAACTAGTTACTACCTCTGATTTATTACTTTTGTGAGTATTTTCAATAAAATTACACGAAGGAAGTGATAGTGGAAAGGCGATACCAAAATAATTTAGGGGGGTAAGCAGGTGACTAATTCAATGATTTAAGAAACATATAGACACTAAAAATATTCCAGGGGTAAGAAGGGACAAAGGTAAACTAGGTGAGTAGGGACTGGGGCCAATAATTAAGGTTTCTTAAAACCCCATTCACTACATCAAAACTCAAAACTTGTATTGATGGTATAATTTTATACTCCCTTGTGCCTTATAGACTCAGCGCCTTCTTTATGAGTCCAAACCTGCACTGTTTTAGTATAGTGACACGTTTTATTAGATCTTTGAATGCGACTCTGGTGGGATTTGAACTAGGTAAATTTCGTACCATCTACCCTTCCAGTACACCAAGACACTTTTTTTACCCCCCAGAAAACACCAAAACTCCTTAGTCCTTTTTGTGGCAAGAGCTGAGAATTATAATTTTATACTACCACCTTAAAGTCCTGCCACTGCACCTGAAAGTCCGAAGTTGTAGTGAGAGTTGAGGGTTATAATTTATACTCTGAGATTTCTCAACGATCGTCCTGGGTTTCTGAAATAATTTGTAGCTCTTTAATTAGATTAGTAATCTGGACTTTGGAATTACACAAGTCAGCAGATAAAATTTAGTATTACTCAAAGCAATGATGCAAATTGAAGCAAAAACAATAGGAAGACTTTAAGGTGGAAGATGTGCAGAAGAGGTCTATAATTCAAATCCTATACATACTAGGGTACCTTCTGTAGAAAATAATTAAGAGACCTTCTAGTTTAAGGATATTTAGCATGATGCACAACAGTATAAAACAAGGGCTGAAGTGGCTTTATCAATGTTAAAGATATTATTCAGAACCAAGTTCCAGACATGCAACAAGTCACCATGGATATTTAAAAAAAGGTACCCCTATATTATATTTTATGAGCGGGAGCTCACTAGTTATTAACTGTCCAAATTGCACTATCTTCCCATATCTTTATTAAAATTACCATCATTATTATATTGCAAATTCATATTGTAACAAATAAGTAATATGTGAAAATTACATGTGAAAACAGAACACAATGCAAGAAATTGACTGAACATATTATAAAAATGCCTTATGCTAAAGTACAAAACAATAAATAAAAAAAGGACTCACGATTTTCCAGCCATCAGGATCGAGAAATGAGGTAATCTTGGTATTGATTCCTGGAATAGGTCCTGGCTGGCGTGTGATCTTTCCTCCAAGCTCTTTGGTGACCAGATCAACAACCTCAGCACTTTTGTAAACATCTTCAGTACTGATAGCAAGCTACAAATGATAATTAGACAGTAAGACTAGATAGTAAGTAAAACAAAGCAACAGGCAAATATAATTGAGAACTATTACAACTTGAGTATGGCGAGGAAGGCAGC
>BQKN01001054.1:268479-281213 GCA_022839385.1 Asparagus kiusianus
AAAAAAAAAAAAAAAAAAAAAAAAAACACTTATAACCTGAGCATATGCATTGCCCTTGGTGTATTCTGTGACTCCATAGTTGTATGTCAATTCGACCACAGTTGATTTGTATTCATCGTCATAACCCATCATGGCAAGAGTGTACTGTGTAAAACATGCAATTCATGAGGTTTAATATCATTGAAGTTGTCACTCCGAAATATGGAAGGAAAAATGTACCTTGTAATCAGGATTATCGATCTTTCTCAATAATTTCATCCCACATGCCTGTATCATTGCATCAAACATGAAACTCATAAGTATGGATCCACAAGAGACGGTACCTATAGATATGGAAGCATGCAACTTAATGATGCACACTGTAAGAAAAGTTGCTCTTCTGCATTGACTAATGTGTCTAGATAAAACTTCTACAATGATGCGTTTGGAAAAAGAAATTGATTTGAATATGTCGAATTCATTTCTGAAACATGAAATTTGTAGTTCAATTCCAATTCTATTGTTCGGGAATAATTAGATTTTCAATTCTAGAATTTTCAATTCTAAACATTTTGTCAGTAATGTTAGAGGTAATTTGAGGCGCACGCCTGAGGCGCGATGCGCTGTGGCGCGCAAGCACAGCGCCCCGCATAAAGTGCGGGGCGCTATGCTTCCCTCAGGCGTGCGCCTGAGAATGCCTCGCGTGTTGCGTGGGCAACATGCTTGAGAACCAGCGGGCTAACGGGGTTTTTTTTAAGTTAGAAATAGCGGGTTATCAAGTCTAGACCTGATTCCCACTAAACTTACCTCACCCAATCTGATCGGCTGAGAGCTAGGGTTTCATTTTTCCACTTCCTCCTCTCATTTCTATAGAAGGCCGGCAACAGTAACACCGCGGAAGGCCGGCAACAGCAACAGCAACATCGCGGAAGGCCGACAACAAGCCAAGGTCAGTCTTATTCTTCTAATTCTTCAGTTCTTCTTCTTCTACTTTTCTTCTTCTCAGTTTTTCTCCTCTTTAGATTCTTTTTCTTTTTTTTTCTTTTTTTTTCTTTCTTTTTCTTTTTCTTTTGAATCGACTGTAAAGTCGTTATCCGCTAAGTAAAAGTGGTTTTCTGCTACAGCAACAGTCGGAAAATTTGGTTGATTATTAGATATTTGTTGCTATATTGTTCATTTAACATTGTTTTGCGACTCATGTATTGTTGCTACTAGCCGTTTGCGACTCATGTATTGTTGCTACTAGCCGTCATAGCCGATTTTCCTTTTGTAACATGTAAATTGCAAATTAGAAATATAATTGTTAGTGATGCAATACACTAATATGATTATGTATAATTTGCATGATTATGAAATAATGAAGATTAAAGTATAAGTGTGATTCACTAAATCTATGTACTTACGTAGTATAGTTGTTAATTTATGTGTTTTTGTGTAGGTAATTAGATATGTCTTCATCGACCGGTAGTGGGAGAAGACAGGATCCTACGTGGAAATACAATTCACTTGTGGACGAAGGAAATGCCAACAAGCACAAGTGCATCTTTTGTAATAAGATCACAAATGGCGGTATATCAAAACAAAAGAAGCATCTTATTGGAACAAAGAGCAAACGCAAAAACATTTTCCTTTGTTAAAAAGCCCCTCCCGATGTAGTTGAAGAGCTAAAGGAGTATGAAGAAATGCAAGAGAGTGCTAAAAGACAACAAGCTATAGGTAATTACTTTCCGGAGCTTGGAGATGAAAATATGGTTGAGATCGATGAAGATGAGGAGCTTAAAGAGGAACAACTACAAGCAACTAGAGACAAAGGGAAAGGTCCATTGGCTCCTACTATAGATCATCTTCCATAATAGCAAGAGGAAGGGAAAGTTTGAGCATGAATAGCGTGGGATCTTCAACAAAGAAGAAGGGGCCGATGGATGCATTTCTCACCTTTGATCCAACGCTAGAGGTCGCTAAGGATGATAGAAGACGTAAGGCGAGGCAAACGTCTATTAATAAAAGCCTCAACAAAGATGCAATAGCTAAAGTGCACCAAGATATTGCTCGTTGGTGGTATCAAGCCAGCATTCCCTTTAATACAGCACGACTTTGGTCATTCAGAATTATGTTGAAGTCCGTGAAAGCGTTTGGACCTAACTTGCCGTCTTCGACATTCCACCACTTAAAAGAGCCTTTGCTTAAGAAAGAGAAAAAATACACTGAAGATTTGATAAAACCTCATAAAGAGGTGTGGGAAACTAAAGGTTGTTCTTTCATGTTAGATGGTTGGAGTGACCGGAAGGATAGGTCATTGTTCAATTTTCTCACAAATTCTCCTCTTGGTACGGTATTTTTTTTTCTATTGATGCTCTTGAGGAGATTAAAACGGGTAAAAGAATGTATCAGATATTTGATGAGCAGATTAAGCTGATAGGACCTCAGAATATTGTGCATGCTCAAGCTAGCAAGTAAAAATTTAGATATTGAGTTCATTTTCATTATGAGTAATTTATGCTTGTTATTCAATTCTGATCATGATTTTAATTTTGATATAGAAAAATTATTGGAGGCTAAATATCCTCATTTATATTAGACCCCGTGTGCTGCTCATTGTATCAACCTTATGTTGAAAGATATTGGAAAATTACTATTGAAGTTGACCTTGAGTCGAGCTATAGAGCTAACGGGATTCATCTACTCACATGGGTGGGTTTTGAAATTGATGAGAGGTCAGAGTAACTACAGAGAGCTCCTCCGATCGGCAGTGATACGATTTGCAACTTCCTTTATGACTTTTGCCCAACATCCACAAGCAAAAAAGTAATCTTAAAATGACGTTCAACTTGGAGAAATAGTAACAGAATAAGTGGGCAAGAGATCCCAAGGGCAAATCAACTGAGAGGATACTTTACATGCATTCTTTTTGGAACAATATTGTTCGTGTTATTAAGCTCATTGCTCCTCTGGTCCATGTTTTGAAGCTTGTTGACAGTGAGAAGATGTCTGCTATGGGTTATATTTATGAGGCGATGGATAAATCGAAGGAGGTTATTGCAAGAGTTTTTAATGATGATGCAACAAAATATACACTTGTTTTTGAGATCATTAATAAGAAGTGGCAAGATCAGCTTCATCAACCTTTGCACCCTGCAGGATATTACCTTAATCCTGTATTTTTCTATGATCACCCTAATATACAAGGGGATGATGAGGTTATGAAAGGTCTTTATCAAGTCATTGAGAAGATGGTGCCCATTAATGAGCAAGATAGGTTGACAAACAGCTGGATATATACAGAAATGTCGGGAGTATTTTTGGTATGGATATAGCTAAGAGAAACCAGAAAAAGAAGTCTCCAGGTAAATATCAATAATCTATTCCTCAATTTACTACGTGTTTTATAGGAAATTAAAATACGTTGCTAACACTATCTAATAATCTATATTGACAACTGATTGGTGGGAGTCTTACGGTGCATCAGCTCCAGAGTTGCAAAAACTTACTATAAGAGTCCTTAGTCTGACTTGTAGCTCCTCAGGTCGCGAAAGAAATTAGAGTACTTTTGAGTAAGTATGTTAAGTTTTTTGTAATACAACAAAATTGATTCATTCTTTTAAAAGATATAGTATATTAAATTAACTATTTTGTATGAACTACAGAAACACAGCAAGAATAGGAATAGATTAGATCATAACAGGTTGCAAGATCTTGTATATTGCAAGTACAACCAAGCTTTGAAGGAGATATTTGACTGTAGAGATATCATTGATCCGATCAAGTTGCCTGATATAGATGAAAGCAACGAGTGGTTGCTGCGAAAATTTGGTGAAGGTGACAATGCAGAAAATGACTTAGCGAGGACGAGGATGACCTTTCATTTGGTGTTGTAAGAGATGCAATGGGACCTGAAGAGGATGATGCTAGATATCTAAGATCGACAAATAAGGGACGGGGATCTTCGAGTGGTGATGGTTCATCATTGAGGAGGAACTGGTTTCAGAGTTAGAAGATGAAGAAGAGTTTAACAAAGAAGAGGAAACTGAGGAGGATATTCCCCCTGAAGGGAATGATGATGATGTTGAGGAGGATGATTAGACTCATTAGATTAATACTATTATCTTGCTACTTATTTACTTTGTTTTAGTAGACTACTTAATTTTTATCGATATTAGTGAACTGCTTGAGCGTGTTAGTATTATAACTAATACTCTATTTATGACTTTGGTAATTTATAATATTTATTTTGAGTCATTGATATCTTTTTCATGTGAAGTTTCTATAACCACATCTTTCTTTATGCATGTTTGTATATTCTAAAAAATTATGTGTGTAGTGTGCCTCACTTCGCTCAGGCGCGCGCATCGCATTGCGCATTGCACATGAGCGCGTAAATTAATTTTGCGTCTCGCGCATTGATAACACTGGTTTTTGTAACTTGCAAGAGCTTTGAGGGGCTCTTTTTTAATATTTCTTGGATTTAATTGCACTTATCTGATTTTTAGGGACTGTTTTGCAAGTTTCAATATTAAATGGCTGATTTTGTAATTTTTTGGTAATTTAAGGACTGATTTGCAGTTTTCAAATAGAAGAAATTTTCTAAATAAACTCATTTATATTTTTTTCTAAAAATAGACCCCCTTGAGTTTTATTTATAAAAATAGACTCATTTTATCTTAATCCGGTTTCTAAATAGTCGGGGTTGCCAACCCCGACTATTTAGAAGATTGTAAACCCCCAATTATAACCCTAAACCCTAACATTCTATGCACTAAATAGTCTGGGTTGACAACCCCGACTATTTAGAAACCGGATTAAGATAAAATGGGTCGATTTTTGTATTAAAAAACTCAATGGGGTCTACTTTTAGAAAAAAAAATTATGAATGAGTTTGTTTAGAAAAAATTTTCTTTTCAAATTTCTAAGGGGACAATCAAAGTGGAGATGAGAGGGATGAGTCAAGAGAGAGAGGGACAAATATTTTTAGACTTTTTTAAGTACTGATTTGCAATTTTCAAATTTTTAATGGGACAGTCAAAGTGGAAACCAAGAGAGGCGGGTTGAGACTTGAGAGAGACAGGAACAAGTCAAGAGAAGAGATCAGAATTGAAAATGACACACTTTTATAGGTCATATAGAATTCTCGGCGTACTATAGTGTTAAAGTCCAAGCAGAATTGGGCCAATTCCAAATCCTAAAATCCAGTCCCTCCCTCCCTCCCAGACTACAATTTGACTGTCCACTTAAAATCTAAAAAATCAAATCTAAAAAGGTGCATCAGTCCTTAAAATTTCAAAAGTACTAAAAGAGACCCCTAAACTCCGAAAATTGCAGAAACAGACCTTTAAAAAATCTGAAAATTGCAGAATCAGACCTTTAACAATCTGAAAAATACAAATTAGCCTTAAAATCTGAAAATTAGAAAAAAAGACCCTTAAAACAAGTCAGTGGTTCAAATGAATATGCTGATGTTAATAAGTGAGAATCCATAGAGATGGTTTACGCATCTGCAGCAAAGAACAACAAGTGCTCCAGTTAGGAAGAGTAGTGGGATCATAGTGGATCGAGTAATAAGGACTTCGCATAGACGCAAAGAAACTTGAATTTGGGCTAAAATGTAAGAGGTGGCAGTGAAAAAGGATATGTTGTATGTCAGCCTCATTGTTGTACCAAAGAATTTATCACTACATTTAAGTTATTTGTGCCTACACAGAAATTTTCACTAGAAATTTTCACTTCTATAACCAGTTCCGAATCGGTGAGCACACAAACCTTTAAAAAGTGTTTATTCTGCTACATGATGAGAGTTTGTATTCACTCTTATCATCTATGCGGAGGACGAAAATTGGACACATACTACTCTGTAATGTGCAAGTAGTAATATGCTTATTTCACTGGATACATTATGTTACACACATTACTGTCTGGTAGTTAGGAAGTTAACAAATAATAGATACAATAGACAGTAGCTTTTGGATAACTCTTTTCTGTAGGTAAACAAACCATTAGGTGTTGCAGGTTTAGAATATCTAATGATTGAGGCACACAAAATTGCAAGAACAACTAGCAAAACAGGCAGCATTTCTTATTGTAAGAATAAGACAGTAAATAATGGGAAATGCCCAGTTCAACTACATAATAAGACCTATAAGAATATCCAGAAAGTTCTAATCATATGAAATGTAAACACTTGTTAATTGTCTTTATTTCTATGGATTTCTCACACCCCCTGTTTTTTTAAGGGTAAATTTCACAAACCGCCCAAACTTTGGGCAGTTTGATATGAAACCCTCCCGAACATCATTTCCCCAAAACCCCCCAAAAATCCAACAAGTCTAAAAAAAACTACCAAAATTTTTAATCTTCCCCACGAAACACCCCAAAAAGCAAGGGGAAGAGGAGAAGGCAGCCCCAGGGAAAACAAGAAAAGAACACAATTAGGCAGATAATACGGTCCTCAAATAGCAAGAGACACTCTCTTTTTTCCCCTTCTCTTTCTCTTTTGGGTGGGTGGTTGGGTTTGTGGAAACAATTACAAGTCTTGGGGAGATATTTGAGACTTTTTAGAGTTTTGGGGGTTTGTGGGAAAAGTTTTCAGTTTAGTGGGCAAAAGATTTCAGGCAGGTTTGTGGGAAATGCTGCAGAGCTCCCCGCCCCCACCCCTGCCCCCCTCTTTTTTTTGGGGTGTGTGGGTGTGGGTGGGGGAGAGATGGGGTTGGGGTTGTGCAATTTACCATTCTTTTAATGGTCACTAGCTAAACTAGAATAAGAATTCAAAACAAGGTTTATATTGAAGAGTAAAACTGGATCCAAACAATTTGCAAGCCTACTGATAGCATGAACAATAATAAGGTATCAAACATTTCAGAAAAACTAGTAAACACTAGAAATATCATCAGAATACCTTTTCATAAAACTTGATAGAGCGATCGAGATCACCAACACGAAGCATAACTTGGCAGAGAGGTTCAGGGGTAGCTTCTCTCTGAATAAGCTCAAATATGTAACCATCAGGGTCTTTCACAAAGGCAATTACAGATTTCCCTCCCTTAACAGGACCAGGTTCACGAGTGATGGTGCCACCTCTGGCCCTGATGTCCTCAACCAGTTTATATACCTACAGTTCAATATTAGTTTTCCAGTTTGAAACTGCAGGTATGATATTATAAAACACAATCATGTTTTCATAAAATTGAGTTGAGAAAATATATACATACATCCTGAGTTGCAATCGCAAAGTGACCAAAGCCTGTGCCAATATCATATTTATCCACTCCATAATCTGTTACAATAAAAAAAGAATTAGTGTCCAATGGAACTAACAATAATAACACTCAATCTGGCAATATGAATAATAATCTATCATTGGAACAATAATAGTATCATTGGAAACACAGACATAAACATATAAAAAAACAGTCCTATGTAAGCTCATAAGATTACTCCACATAAAATCATCCATAAGTTCTATAAAAATTATGACAGGTCAGCTTTGTAGTTTGGGAAAAGTAATGACAAGTATCTTCATTCAGTCTCATATGAGAGAATGCCTTCATAAGCAAATTCTAGATGTTTCACATTTCTAATAACCTAGTATGTGTGAGTGCGAAAATAAAATTCTTGTAGAGCATATATTTGAAGCTAACCTTTTAATAGTACGGACAGGGAGTCAGACCATAAAGAGCATTTTATTGGTCTGGATCAAATATGGTAATTACATAGCATACTAAGCAAGACATAATAAAATAAGTCCAATTTGAGGCAGATATCCAGATGATGCCCAATGCCTTGGCAAAACTAGACTTGAATCTGTGGCTAAATCTTAGACTAAAATGGGCTTTAACTCAATCTAGATGAAGCCAATGGCACACAACATGGACTACATTGATTATGAGCTAAAATTGACTATGCTGTGCTACATCTTGAGGTCATCCAGGATATAATAGTTCGGTTTAACCCCACTCATGATTCAACCATGTTTATTACGTAACCAAATTTCCAATGAAATTCACAGACTATAGAGGATATACATATTGTTTACTGTTTTTAGAACAGTTTACATTTTTCAAGTAGAAGTCAAACAGCTCGGACATATCAATCTGTCTTTCATCATCAACTAGTAACGAAGAAAAGATTTGGTTTTCTTTAACTAATATTATCCCCACACGAATTCAAAAACTCAACAGTCAATTTCTCGAGGGGAAAAAGATGGACATTGCCAATGAATAGGGGAGGAAAATCTACAAGATCCAGGCACAAGCAATTAGGACTTCTACTTATGATTAATAACATCCATGCAACTTCTTCCTTCCGTTATATTTAATTAGATATATTCACAAGAAGAAAGAATGCAATTTATCAAAATTTTCAGAACTTTAGAATAAATAAATAAAGACAAAAGGTTATATACTACATGTTTGAAAACGGAGTTAAGGAGACATACTATATGTCAACTCTACCACAAAGTGAGAATCTTCAGGTCCAAAGCCAAGGAACGCATTTGAGTATTTCTCTTCTGGAACATCCCTTTTCCTCAGTAGGGTCATACCAAAACACTCAGTATAAAATCTTGAAACACAAAAAGAGTAAATTAGCCACACAACAATGAAAACTTAACAATCACTAAGGATATATTTCAGAAAAAGAATATATACTTTATGGTCCGCTCCAAGTCACCAACACGGTACACAGCATGCAAGAATCTTCGCTTGTCTTTCTGAACCCATTCAAGCACGGATTCACTTGGAACAGCGATTTCAGTTTCCGCTCCAGATGCCATATCTAAGGATATACAATGGATCAATTTGCAGTTAACGATAGAGATTAATCATACTATCAATTAAAGTATAAGCTACCAAACTGCATTCACTACTTGTTCGAAAATAAACTTTTAACTCAGATCCATTCCAGCTATACTGAATAAAAGCCCGCAATGGAAGCAGACTATCATTGTCATCACAATTCCAAACCGGTTGTGTGAAAATAACGCATAAATTCCACAGCTTACAGTGTATTAGAACATAATTCCCTCAACATAGAATATTACGACATGAACAGTGGTCAGTGGACCAATGTTCACCATTCAAAATGCTAACAACTTGCAATTCAAGTATATGTCACTAAAATACATTAGAATGAATAATGAAAAAAATCACTTGTTTAAAAAGACACTTGGACATAGAGAGATTCTATCTACCGAATAAAAGTCGATACTGGAAATAGACACCCTGACTGTCACTATTCTAACTGGTTTTGCCAAAATCGCCCATAAATACCTAAATTGATAATACTATCGCAGTTTTCAGGTCATCATATGAAACTGCCACGAGATGCACCCATGAATTTCGGCAAAAAAAAACATCAGTGTGGCTGACCTCATAAATTTAACAGTCAATTTCCTTTTGCTCAAAAGAATACATCCCAAACACAGTATTCTAGTATTTTAACCCTAAGGTAAATAGTAGGAAAAGCTACATCCATAATTAACTTTAATCAAATAATCATCGAGTTTTTATATAATCATTAATTTCCGGTATAATATTTGCATACGTGTTTTTACGAGCCTATTGCTATAGTTTTTACATCAGCAGTAAACTTTGAAAATTAAAAAGGAGGTGGTCAAGGTGTCCCTTGTCTTCCAACACCTTAGGGGGTATTTCTATGAATCATGTATATTTCAGGGGGGTTTGCTCTTATTTACCCTAAACATTATTCAACCAAAACCAACAAAGAACTACGGAGGGCTGAACTAAATCGCTCAGCAATTAGATAATCGGTCTGAAAAAACAAATACCATGATTTATTTCTCCTAAAAAAACAAAAAATTGATAAAAAAGAATAAACCCCATCAATTCTGTAAGATTCATTGAGCAAAGCATGATGGGTTATGCTCTCACCAAGATAACCCTTTAAACATAGTACTAAAGCTCCCCAATCCCAATTCTTTTAGACCCAAATACTTAAATTTCATATAAAAATTAGATGAAAAATAGACAAAATGAAGAAAAAATCTTACCCAAATAGTAAATGAAGAAGAACCCCGAGAGAGAGAGAGAGAGAGAGAGAGGGTCTGCAGTGTGCCGGCTTGTATAAAAATGTGGCGTATAAATAAATAGAGTGGAAAAGAGAAAGGGGCGTGATTTATGCTTTTCTTGATTGATAATTAATTTTTTGGGTAGAATCTTCTAAAGCGGTCACTGTTTTGGTTGTTTTGTGTTTGGATGTAAATCGAGGTCACAGACGGGGGTTAGGTTGAGGAGGCCGCTTCTGCCATAATATGTTCAGAAAAAATATATACTTTTTAAAATTTGGAGATCCGCATAAAAATATCATAAAGTGTCTTTTTATTTGAGAAAAATATTAATAATTTGCTAAACAAATATCATATTGGGTTTGATGGTAAGAAATGGCCGTTGATTTGTTAATTGAGCTACCAACAGACGGTAGTGTGATCCATATATTTTAATGACTTTTAGGAGTAAGGTTCGTCACATGACTATATCTTCTTAGCTAATCTAATCTAATCTAATCTAATCATATCATATCATATCATACTCACTTTAAAAGTACGAGTTCGGAAAAATCTTTTCATGGTCAATATTATCCTTAACATTTTCTGAATATTACATTGTTATTTTAATCTATTTTAATTATCCTATCTTCTTTGAATTGGTAATTAAATAATTTATCCTATTCGTAATGATATTTAACATGTTATTGGATAAACGAGATACGTTTGATATAATTTTAATCCTTTATTTATTTCAGTTCACAAAGAAATCTAAAAAAAATATGGTAGTCAGCACCTAAAATATTTTAGAATTTGTAAAAAATATCCTCTAAGTTTTTTAAATTGCAAAAATACCCCTACAAATTTAAAATTTCTAACATATAAACACTAACGCCTCGTTTGGTACGCGGGAATGGAGTCAAGTGAGAATGGAAAGAATGTAGGAATGGAATGGAATGGATGTGGGAATGGTATGCATATTCTCATTCTCATGTTTGGGCGCGTTTAGAGAGTGGAACAGGAATGACAATCTTATTCTCATTCCCTCGTTTGGTATCATTTGTTCACAAGTGAGAATAAAATTTAGTTTTCTAATAATGCCCTTACCAAAACACAGAATTTTAAAAATGTTAAAAATATTTTAAAAATATCTAAATAATTCATTTTTTTAGAAAAATAAGTTTTATAGAAATGATTTTTTTTCCTTAGAGAAATAAATTTTTATGTAATAGTTATATTTTGTCACAACATCTCGGCAACAATTTTGGACTTTTGGCTTACAAATTGAAAAATAATTTTTATAGAAATTATTTTTAATTATAAATAATTATAATTTCACTTTTCTAACTTCTAATGCTACATGTCGGCGTTAATATACTTCTTAGGAACGATATCAGAAATTTATTAAAAAATAATATCACAAGATATTGGAACTATGGTAAGGTCAGTGATATAAATTTACTTAGGAACCAAGTTTGTAAATTGGAACTTGGGCATGTTATATTCATGCTTATATTTATTTATATATTTATACTAGTAGCTTAAGATAAGATATTTTTTATAAAAATAATTTTTATATAGGAATTTATATCTAATTGTATCTTTTAAGAAGGGTATAAATGGAAATCATTTGATTATTTTTATTCCCACTTAAGTGGGAATATTAATTCCTTGTTAAATGGTTGGGAATGATAATTCCCACATAAAGTGGGAATTGATAAGAAGTGGGAATTTTAATTCTAACATCTAAAAGTACATCGTGTTTGGTACGCGGGAAAAAAGAGTTGGAATTGAATTCCATTCCCACTCATTCCCGCGTACCAAACGAGCCCTAAAATAAATATACAAACTTACTAACAACCCTTAGAAAACTAAAAATTTGTAAAAAATATCATACTCTCTTTAAAAGTATATGTTTAGGAAATACTTTTCATGGTCAATATTAGCCATAACTTTTTTGAAAAAGAACATAACTAATTAAAAAACTATTAAATTTAAAATTTATAAAAAACACCCTTAAAGTTTAGTACATTGCAAATTATCCCTCCAAAGTTTAAAATTTTTCAATGATATTTTGCAATTCCTTGATTTCAATGTTATGTTTAATAGTTTTGTATATTTGTAAATTACAAAATATTAGGTGTTTTTTTATAATTTTTAAAACTTTGAGGGTGTTTCTTTCGTAGTTTTCTAAATTTTTATTGTGTTTTCAATGTAATGCATAGATTCATAAATTAATAATGATAATTAAGAGTAAGTCGTCCTTAAGATATAGTAGGCCATAGTTAAGTGCACACCACTCTTTCTAAACAATATAGTTTATATATGCAAATATTTTCAGACAATCTATATAGTGGTTAAAATGATTTTAACTTTAATGTACTATTTTTTATAAATTTGTGAACCCACTATATAACTTTGACTGTGATCATCATAATTTTAATATGTTTGATTGATTGACTAAATAGGTAGATAGACCATATATTACTTTACTTTCTCACATGAACTAATATTTGACGCTTACTAATTTAAATTATTATTTTTAAATTTAATATAAAGAGAAGCTCTAATAACATTTATTTATTTACCTACAAGATTATACAATCTCAATTTCTATTTTTTACTCGAGATTTATTCCATAGTTACGTGTATTAAATTAGTAATTACAACGTAAAGTTAATCAATTTTGTGGAGTCCAACTACTCGCTGCAAGCATCGAGGTTTCCACACACACACACAGACACACAACACTATATATATATAT
>BQKN01001054.1:296213-313695 GCA_022839385.1 Asparagus kiusianus
AGTTACATTTTCAATTGTAGTTTTTATTTAAGTGGCAATTACATTTGACTGTTACGGAATCCAAAGAGCCTGTTTTTTTTATTTATCATAATAGCCCTTACTTGCAACCTATATAAATTCACTCATTTGATGATTTAGATTTATACTCACCTCTTACAACCCTATCAGCATCCTATACTCACCACATGGCTTTACTATGATATATTTGGATGATACAAGCTCGCTAGTGAAAACATATCCCTTCAGAAGAGAAAACGACAAGGGGGGGGGGGGGGGGTGAAGACGATTGAATTGTGCTAATGGGAGCTTTACTCGGATTATACTTTATACTGATGTGATTGTTAGACTGACGGCCATATGTTGATTGAGGATACGATTCATACAAAGAAATGTGGAGAATTCGGATTGAGGCTAAAGTTTGAGGTCTAATTTGAGGGGGTTTTAATGAATTTTTTTCTATTTCTATAATTATTACTATGTACTTAATTGTGATTTGAGAGAAATATTGTATTATCCATGAACTTAGTAGATATATTTTTTGTAGCATGTTACTAATTATATGATAATAGAAGAGAGAGAAGGTGAAAATGAGAATTTTATTTTGTTATAATGGATTAGAAAAAACAAAGATAATTAATATAAACTGGAATAGCATGACACAATTAACATAAAAGTAAAGAACAAACTTGAAATTTTTGTCTTTTGGGTAAAATTTTTTATATATAAAGTATATTATAACCTCCCTAATGTTAAAACTATATTCTAAATTTGCACATAAAACTACAAGTAGTTATTAAATATCATTCATTATCTTAAATTATAAAGTAAATAGAACTGTCTTTTAAGATTAAAGGAAATTTGTATCTTTTGGGTATTCCATGATTTGCCAATGTTCACAAAATAACCCTAAAATTTTTCACAAACAACCATGGATCTTCATAATTTTCACAAATACCATTGAAATTTCATATATTTATAGAAAATAGTGAAACTTCATAATTTTTTACAGGTAAACCCCTATATAGTTCAAAACTTAAATCTTAAGAAGATTGAAAGAAATATATGATCTAAATTGAAAGAAAATTATAAATAAGTTCTCAAATGTTGTTATAATTACATTCAAAATGAAACTCTTCCATTAATTAAATAATGAATTGTGTAAAGTATTAGAACATAAAACAAATATGTCCACGTGCAACGCACGTGCACTATACTAGTTAAATAAAATGAGCAGCCACCCCATACCTATTATTTCTCATTATATTTTTATTGAGAAGTCTAAAATCACCCAAGTAATTGAGAAAGGGCAAACAAAAGGATAGAAATGGCGAAAATATGTCATGTATGTATCACGTGCTAAATTATACCGATTTAGGTTAATTAAGTGTTTTATTAGAGTTTAGTGTATAACTTGTAATATTTTCTCAAATAAAAATAATTTATGATATTTTACATAAATTCAGTGGCAATTCATCATAATTTAGTGCGAGAAAGAAGAAAATTTTTACCGATATACATGTAATATTTAATAGTCATTACGTTTTCTCATAATTATTGTATTTAAATTTTAATTTAGTAATAAAGCAACCACAAAATTCATCATATATCAATAAATATATTTACATATGAATATTGAATATGAGTTATAATCTTATTTAGCATAAATATCCTGTTAAGATATAACAGCTATGATATTCACATGCTTTGTTGTGGTCAGCATGATGGAGCTTGCTGCTGGTATATCCACTGAAGCTTATTTGGGACAATTTTTTTATTCTATAATATAGACTAATTGGTGAAGCCAATATTATCACTCGATCAGTAATCAAAATAAAAAATGACTCTAACATATGTGCGTGTAACGAACACAAAAGTAGCATCGTC
Source organism: Asparagus kiusianus (assembly GCA_022839385.1). Classification (NCBI taxonomy): domain Eukaryota; kingdom Viridiplantae; phylum Streptophyta; class Magnoliopsida; order Asparagales; family Asparagaceae; genus Asparagus; species Asparagus kiusianus. The sequence continues at coordinate 298,098 of BQKN01001054.1, forward strand.
TTGTCTTCATCCTCAACCATGATGTCCATATTGGCCATATCTGAAAGTAGCTTCATGAAGTTATTTACATGCTCCCTAATCGAAACTCCTCTCTTCATCTTGAACTGGTAAAACCTCTTCTTCAAGTGAAGCCGGTTCTCAATGCTCTTAGGGAAAAAAATAAAATCCGACAAACATGAAAAGAAGCATCTACTTAGATTTCCTAGTGATTTTCTTACAAAATCCTCCGAAATAGATTTCCTAGAAATAAGGGGAAAGAGTGTTAGAATCATTTTTGCATTCTTTAATCTTCCATAATATACATTAATAAAGTAGTCGTCCTTAACTACAAACTGCAATACTTGACACAGTGTTTTCAGAAGGTTGTGGCTAACATTCTTCAGAGTTGGTTGGCTTATGATGGTGAATGTAGCCCAGATGTCAAAGTTTCAACACAAAGTTACTTTATGGAAAAAAATTTAAAATAGACTTTTTAGGAATTTATTTGTAAAAATCGACCCTTTTGAAATTTACTTGTCATTTTCGATCTAATTTCAACCAGCTGGTTATAACTGGGTTGAAAATAGTAAATAAAACTTTACGGAATTCTAAATCATGTGAAGTTTAGTGCTAATTACTCAATCTAATTAAAATACAACCAGACTAGTGAAAATAACCACTAAACTTCACGAGATTTGAAATCCCGTGAAGTTTGGTTGTCTTCAATTCTATTTGCCCAATTTCATCCTCTCTCATGTTCGACCTGGTCATCGTCCTTACAGGCCACACCTTCAAGCGAGTTTGCATTGAGGTCTGCATCCAATTCAACTTCACCCCTCCTTCTCTCTCATCTTCTCACTTAGACCCATCATCTCCATCCTTCTTCTTGATCCCAAACAATGTTATTCGAGATGTCATCGCCGACTTCTGTGATCGTGTCTCGATGCCCCACCCTTCGCCCCTCTCCCCGCAATCCTCTCGAGCTCTGGTTCAGAATTTGATCGATTCTGATACCAAATTCAAGAAACAAGAAGACAAAGCAGCAATAGTTGAGGCCATTGATTCAACCTCCAAAACCCTAAATCAGAAATACCCATCTTGATTATCCCCTTCATCCTCAACCTCTTTCTCCTCCTCCTCCGCTTCCTCTTTCTCCTCTGTCAGTTCAAAAAAAAAATCTCCTAACAACTTCATGGGATTTAAAATCCCGTGAAGATTGGAGATTTTTGATTACCACTGTTTATGAGGCACTAAACTTTGAAGTTTTTGAACTTTAATTGTTATTTTCGACCCAGTTTCAGCCAGCTGACTTAAACTAGGTCAAAAATGACAATTAAATCTCAAAAAGGTTAATTTTTACAAATAAATTCCAAAAAGGATCTATTTTGAAAAGTTGTCCTTTCTTTTTCCACTCATGATGATTGAGAGTGAGGGCATCTTAGCTAACAACAACAGCCACGAGGTGTGTGTTTCTGGTCCCCGGCTTTTTGTGGAGGGACTACTGAAATGCTTTTCGGTCAACAGACATCCCTTCGCTAAATGGAATCAAATATTGAGTTTGGTATTTGTATTTGTATAAAATCGTCCATTCTTAGTCTGAAATTACTCTTTCCTCCTGTATGATTACAACTTTTCCTGGAGCTTTTAAAATGATAATATTTTATTGGTTTATCACTCTCGATGTGCGAGAGGCGTATCTACGATTTAACCAAATTATAATGAAATTGTTCATATATGCACTCGTTATGTGTCCTGTTGCACTTGTCCTGATACTTTTGTATCTACTTCTCTTGTAGCTCTCTTCGAATTTACTTTAATATAATTATGATTGATTGATTTGTTGAAGTTTGTAACTTTGGATCAGGTTCAACATAGCTTATCTATTGATTCCTGGGATGGTAGGTGCTGAAAGAGTAGGATTGCACTTGACTAGGATATGAATTGGCAAAACAACTGTGGAGATTTAGTCTCAATTTAAACGAACAAAACTATCTATAAAATGGATGTGGGATTGGTAAGCGGTTACTTGATGCATGATTGATGCATGATGAGTCGATGACAGAATCTTGTGATTTTTCTTCTACTTGATAATGACTTGATGGTATATCGTGAAAATTATGAAGTCCAATGGAGCCTAGAGAGCCGGCCAAGTGTAGTCATTAGTTGGTCGTCTCCCAAAACATCCGCAAGCATGACCAGAATGCTGAACCAGCCAACCAATCTCATGATCCGGACCCTAGACAAAAGGCATGTCCAACCCAAGATCTGCTTGATGTCCGACTACGAGACCGAAGACACTATCCACTCGGGCCTAATAAGGTGCGTCTTGAATAGTGACAAGGTCTGCCAAATGTTATCAAAAGTCGCATCGCATTTAGTGCATGAACCGTCGGCGTCCACAATTCGCTGCCCAGTCGCCATTGACATCAATATTGTGGCGTCGAAGTCATTATGACCTTTTGGGTCGGAGCCTTCAAAGCTCCTCGGACAACCCATTACTCCAATAGTACCATCACTATTACGAGGGTGACTCATTCAACCGACTGGTAACGCGTGTAAAGTATGGTTTGAGCCATCACTGCACGAGCTCGGCTGTAAAACCCAGAAAATTTAAAAATATTATTGTAAATAATGATAAATGAGTTCTATTATGGTTGGTGATCATTCTAGGATGAATGGACCTGTTTGTAATCGATTTGAGATCGATTATATATATATATATATATATATATATATATATATATACTCCTTTTAAAAGAGGGAGTTCTGGCTAATCCTAACTAAACTAAATTAATTATATTATATGCCACTTCAAGTTTGTCTAACTTAGTCCCTAAAACTTTTAATGTTATTGTAAAACTCTACATCATATTAATTATTACTAATGTACAATAATATATTAATATGAAAATTATATGTAATAAATTATTTATGGAAAGAATAGAAAACATAGAATTATTCTAAAATTATACCTTGACACTCATATAGGAAAATTATAAAAGCTTTCTATGGACTACATTACCCCTATTCTTTTTTGATATTACATTCTAATCCTAACTAAACTAAATTAATTATTATTGTTAATTAATTATATTATATGCTACTTCGAGTTTGTCTAACTTGGTCCCTAAAACATTCAATGTTATTATAAAATTCTACATCATATTAATTATTACTAATGTTTAATAATATATTAATAGGAAAATTGCATGTTAATAAATTATCTATAAAAAGAGTAGAAAACATAGAATTGTTCTAAAATTGTAACATGACACTCATATAGGAAAATTACAAAGAGTATTCTTGCGTTTAGGTAATAGGAGAGAAGGTACAAACATGTAATTTTGAAAATATTAGGATATTTAAGTGCAGCAAGATACAAGCGGAGGTGTATAACTTTTGTACTATAAATTAATTACAAGTTTGTCTAATTTGGCCCCTAAACCTTTCAATACTACTGTAAAATTCTACATTATATTAATTATCACTAATGTATAATAATATATTAATAGATAATTGCATGTTAATAAATTATTTATGGAAAGAATAGAATACATAGAATTATCCTAGAATTACACAATGCCACTCATATAGGAAAATTATAAAGAGTATTATTGCGTCTAGGCAACAAGATAGAAGGTACAAACATGCAATTTAGAAAATATTAGGATATTTAAGTGCAACAAGAGATATTTAAGTCTATAAAAATTTAAAACCTTTGTTAACCACAAATAATTGTATGTGATCCTATTGACAAATAATATTCATCATATAATATGAGGCCAGAGGCTTAGCTTATATTTATGTAGTAGAGGAGGTGTGGAAAAATTAAAGCATCATATTTTAAATAATCTCGAGATTTTGAATTATTTCCAGAAGTTATATACATTGCATAGAAAACTTTAGAAGAGGTTTTCGAAGAACTACTACAAAGTGTTGGACATCAGATAAATATTGGATAACTAAAATCTAGGATATCATATTGTAGAAATCAGGGATATGTAAAAAATATCGGGCATCATATGAGATAATATTCATACATAATATAGCATTGTAAGCTATAATCTAACATATTAATAAATTTTAAATATAAGAATTTGCATGAAAATATATACTTAAAATGTGGGAGAGCTGAGAGTGGAGAGATTTGGGAGACGAATTGTGTCTTTTGTGGCTTTCGTGGGGATTCACTTTTGGTTCCCAAACATGACACAAACCCTAGCCCATAATCAAATTAAAAATGACTCGATTTGTCGATATCTTCAAAGGGATATAGTATATCACTCCATGAACTGATTTGGGTTATGTATCCTAAAATTTTTCCTATACATCAACTCTGAAAATCTTTTGCTACAAGAATCTCTAAGAGAAATTTAATCTTTATTTGTGAAGGGTATGTGATCCTTCTGATTCACCTTGTCTTTTATAATTTGTAATGAACTATTTGACAAAATAAATTAAATTGTTCATTTTTATAGTTCTCACCTTCTTATAAGTTTATGAAGCACGTAGCTTGGGTATGAGTATTATTGTGGATAATGGATTCTTATAACTCTCAACCTAAATTTTTTAATATTGTTTGACATTGGATAGATCTGAATTATTTGTTAAAATACATGTTCGGGCGTAAAATTTGGTTCTCAATGGAGATTTGTATTAATTGAATGGTAATTACAAATCAAGAATCAAAAATTACAACAGAAGCGAAGAGAATTCTCTTCAACGTGGGTTCTTCTGTAGCGATAGGACGGCTCCCTCGAATGCTTACGTCGAGTTTGCTTCTCTTGGACAATCCGAACGAGATTGTGGGCAAGCTTTAGTACGCAGTAAAAGCTTGATTGGATGAGTTCGACCAACCGAGGCCAAACAAGTGCTTGTGTTTGTGGGCCGAAGATACCACGAATTCGGTCTTCTTGAATAACAAAAAGTTTGATCTCCAAAGAACAAGACTCCACCAACGGTGTGCCAGGAACAAGACGAATCTCAAGTCCAAGATGATCTTGAGATCTCTCAAATTCGCCCTCAAAGAGGTCATGTCCTAAGACCCTTTCTCTATGGCTACTCATGGCCTTTTATAGAGAGGAAAGAGGGTGTAACCACTCCCTTAAATCATGGGAAGTGACCATTCCCATACTGGGTATGGCCGTGAGGAGAATCATGATCAATTCCTTAAATCGTGAGAAGTGACTATTCTCATACTGAGTATGGCCATGAGGATAATCATAACCATTCCCTTAAATTGTGGGAAGTGACCTCTCCCATGCCTCAAGTAGGTGGGCTTTGGCAAGCTTGCGGGCGAGCTTGCCTTGTGCAGGCGAGCTTCAAGCATGCAAGCGAGCTTCAAGTGTGCAGGCGAGCTTGGGTCATGCAGGTGAGCTTCTAGCTGTTAGGTGAGCTTGGCCTTTAGGTGAGTCTGGCTCATGCAGGTGAGCTTCAAGCTGTCAAGCGAGCTTGGCCTTCAGGCGAGCTTGGCTCATGCAGGCGAGCTTCAAGCTGTCAGGCGAGCTTGGCTTATGCAGGCAAGCTTCCAGCTGTTAGGCAAGCTTGGCCTTTAGGCGAGCTTAGTAGGTGAGGCTGTGTAGATGAGCTAGCCTCATTCAGGCGAGCTTGCTCTTCAGGCGAGCTAAACTCCTTTGCAGGCGAGCTTGCTCTTCAGGCGAGCTCCAGAACATATACGAAGAACATGTCATAACTTTTAAACCGTAAGTCGGAATTGGAAGAGTTATATATAAAAATCTACTATCTCGATGAGATGGGGCCGACTAGACCAATCAAAGTTTAGTTTTCCACCGTCCGTTTTGCCCTCTAGTTTGAGAGATATCAACATATTTATCTGTTTTGTGAAGTCAAGCATTCAGGCAAATTTGACTTTCAGGTGGGTCTGACTTTGCTCAGGTGGGCCTGACTTCACTCAAATAGACCGTTGAGCTCTTTTGCTTGTTTCAAGTTGATGTGTAGGGATAAAGGCAATTTTTATTGCCTACAAAACTCCCTCCAAAGTTTTCAGACCCAAATTAGGTTGCATGAGGTCTAGAATACTTTGGATCTTAAGACCTGTAGAATGATCCCCGTTCAGATAGAGTGAGGAGGCTTCCAACGAGCTCAGCAAATAAACTCTTCAGTCACAGCTAATGATCGCCAACTAGGATTTTTAACAAATCCTTAGCTATCAACAGATTTGATTTACCTTTACCGATTATCGTTTGAATCGGGCTAGCCATACTATTCTCCTCAGTATGATGAATTATTGATAAGTTTCTTTTAGACTTAATGCTAAAATTTATTCTCTATCCTTAGCCGTTCGAGGTGTTGGGTTAAGTTAATTACAACTGCTAAGCTGTAATTAGGTTAGGCCATATCGTTAAATATAACAACTTAGCCCAAAAATAAGTGATTGCTTGTATAAGTGATAGCTCGAGGGTCCGAATAATGACTCATCACTTGGTAGGTCATTGCTCAGGAATAGGCAGTCGATAGGGCACATTGCTTGGTAGGCCATTATCAACGAACAATGTCATTTGTGAAAATGACAGTGTTGAGATAATCAGATCGTTCAGGAACGTATAAGTGTGATGACTGATTAGAATAGTAGCACATCGTATGGTAGGCTATTATCATCGATTGTTCTATGGATATTTAGAACACTCGAAATGGATCAAATCGTTCAGGGACGTAAGAGTGTGACGACCGATCAGACAACGTTATTTGCAGGAATGACGAAGTTGACTATCAGAGGTAATCGTTAACGTGATAGTTTTGTGGACCCATCATCCTATTGGAGAGAATTGGTAGGGGATTTGTTAAAGGTTTAGTGTTAACGTGAAAGGATTGTCGCAATCGGAGCGACTTTGAGGACTTACCATCCTATTGAAAAGGATTAGTAAGTTGATTTGTCAGAGGTGTAGTGTTAATATGACATGATTGTCACGATCGGAGCGACTTTGAGGGCTTATCATCCTATTGACGAGGATTGATAAGTGGATTGTTAGAGGTGTAGTGTTAACATGATAGGATTGTCGTGATCGGAGTGACTTTGAAGACTTATCATCCTATTGAAGAGGATTAATAATTGTCAGATGCATAGTGTTAACATGATAGGATTATCGCAATCAGAGTGACTTTGAGGACTTATCATCCTATTGAAGAGGATTGATAAGTGGATTATCAGAGGTGAAGTGTTTACATGATAGTGGGAGTGGACCCGTCGTCCTGTTGAAGAGGACCAACAGAGAAAATTTGGAGGAGACTATCAGAGATAATTATTAATGCGATAGTTTTGGGTGGACCCACAATCCCGTTGAAGAGGATTAGTAGGAGGGTTAACTATCAGAGGTAATTATTAACGTGATAGCTTTGGATGGAGCTGATTGATGATGAGCTTCGAGTTGTCATGACTCCATCAGAGAGAAGAGTCGAGGTAGTACATAGTTTTGTAGAGAAACCGAGACTAACCCCATTCCAGCGATAATGAAGATTAAAGGTAAAGACGCCTTAGTCGATCTCGTGGGAGTTGAAGGATGAAATCCTCTTCTATGCTGACACATTGCCCATTTGAGTAGACCATCTCCACTATGAATGGGTATGATATGGCCGTCGGATCCTGGTCCTCCGGCGATTGACGCATATAAGCATCACCGATCATCTTTGGCCAATAGTAGCCAAGTCTTCGTAGTCAGTCCCACAATTTAGGTCCGAGTTGGTGGGCTCCACAGATGCCATCATGGACTTCTTTTGGAGCTTCTTTTGCTTCGAAGCATTACCCCTCTGTTTTGAAGAGGGTTTGGATGAGGAAGTGGTTCCCACCACCAAGGTATCTTGGTCATCACCTCCTCGAAATTCACACAGCTCTTCAACATCCATACGCTTGAGCATGCTCTCGACTTGTTCTCCCTGGTGGATTAAGTCCTTCCATGAGCAAGCTTCGACAGCGCCCATATTTGATAGAATGTCAAAGGAGAGGTTGTTCTAGCACATCTCAATGAGAGTGGCCTCGGAAACCCGATCGTGGGAATGTAGTGATTAGTTCCTGAATTTCTCAACAAAGTTACTTACAGACTCTGTCTTCTTCTGCTTTACAGCTAGCAGGATGGCCATAGATACTTTTGTATCATCGTCGAAGAATATGGCCATGAAGAGCCTTTCCATGTCTTTTTAGCAGGTGATGGATCCAGGTTCCAATCTGCGGTACCATTCAAAAGCAAACCCCTTGAGGGTACCAATAAAAAGTCGAGTCATAATGGGATCATTTCCTACTATATATGTGTCCAATTTGCACCTGAAAGTAGTAAACATGTTGGGTAGGAGAACTATTGTCATCGAACTGTAGAAGGTCCAGTGGCTTGAACTTTGTCGGGTAGGAGACCGTATCCCATTCAACTGGATACGGTCTGACCACCCCCAGCTTGTTCCTATTCGTCTGGAGCTTCAAGGAGTCGAGTTGACTTTGGAACTTGTTGATTATTTTGTCTCTTGGATTATGACTTGAAGATGATGCTCCTCCAGATAACTCGGATGAGGAGTGAGAAGGAGTAGGCACCCGCTCTTTGTGCTTCGAGGATTTCCGTGAAGTCCGTGAAGTCCTCTCTTTCTTCTTCTTCTTCTCGCTCAGAAGCTGCTCCAACATCTCCTTCATAGAGTTGATGGTTGCTTGTTGCTCGTCGAATCTCTTGGATATCGTAGCAGGGATGTCGGTCATGTACACTTCCGTGCTTTCGCCCTGAATAGAGCTTGAAGCTTGAGATATTGCCACTGCCGAGCAATCATCGTCGTCGTCATCAGACACAGTAGCTAAGCGTGTGTAATCAAACGTAATGGCCACCCCTGTATAGGAGCGAGTGTGTTGGTACATACATTCACGCTCAATGCGGAGGCTTTTCAATTCCGTTAAGAATCCAGGATCCCAGCTGAAAAGATGTTGTTTTGCTTGGTCAAAACACATCTCAAGAAAAAGGGTCGATTTTATGTTGTTTTGCATTTTATAAGGTGGGTATATTGTCGTGTTGTTTACACGATAATGTACATTGCCTCTCACGTGCAAAACAACTGAAATCGTCTCGCCAAATCACAAGGTAGTGACTCTTACTTAGGAAGATTTTGTCTACTTCTTTGATGAGCAGTATGTATCTTCCATAGTAAAGGCCGGGAAACAGAGAGAGCTATCCCAACTAGAGCAGGCAGACATGTCGGTAGTGGATTATGAGAGTAAATTCATGGGTCTACTCAGATTTACAGGAATGTGGCATACATGGGAGCGATAGGCTTAGATGTTTTTAATGGGACTTTGCCCAAGCCTACGTCATTATCTTGTGTCTCGACGTTTTCACTCCGTGTGAGAGGTAGCCAACGTCACCATTTCTCAAGAAACTAAAACCGCCATTTTCCAAAAGAGTAGAGAGAGAAGTTCTAAAGTGGGATAGTCTGGAGATAAGGGCAAGAGGTCATTTTTAGGGTTCAGAGGACCCCAGCAATAGTGTAAGGGTTCTCAGCAGCAGCAGTAAGGTCCTCATAAGAAGGAATCGTAGCAGGATCAGAGAACACCGCAGCAGCACAGATTTTAGGGTGTTTGTTTCTACTGCCATAAGTTTGGTCATAGAGCTACAAAGTGTCGTAGTGCATCAGTAGGAGGCCAGCAGGGTAAAGGTCAGGGTAAGCACTAGAGCCGAGGCCAAGGCCAGCAGCAGCGACTTGAGGCACCACCGTTAGTTCCGAGGATTGAGGGACAAGTGCATGCTATTCAGGAGTTACCTCAGGGACAGATGGTTCCATACACTTCAAAACCTTCAACACAGCAGTCCACAGCTTCCGGTCAAGTTTACGTAGTTGTACCACCTGATCATGGTGCGAATGGGGTCGTGGTGGAAGGTACGTTCGTTGTGAACTCCTTCCCAGCCCGAATTCTCTTTGATTCAGGAGCTCCACATTCTTTTATCTCCTATACTTTCATGGATAGATTTCAGCTAGTTGCACATCCCTTAGACGTACATTTGTCAATTTCTACTCCTCTAGGTGATGTATCCCTATTAGAGAGTATCTGTAAGAGGTGTTGTACGCCTAAATGAGTTTGAGTTCATAGTTGATTTGATCATCTTACGCATGTTTGAGTTCGATGTGATTCTTGGTATAGATTGGTTATCTTCCTACCATGTCAGCATAGACTATTTTACGAAACTAGTTAGTTTGTGAGCGTCCGATGGGACTGAGTTGGTTATAGCAACCTTATAGGTAAACCAATTTGCAGAGTTATTTCTGGCATACATCGAGGAGCTGTTGTAGCGGGATCAGGGTGCTATTTTGTGTGAGACCAAAGTAGTCTCAGAGTATCAGGATGTCTTTCAGCCAGTGAGAGAGGTTGAGTTATGCATAGAGTTGCAGTCGGGCACAGTACCGATATCTTGTACACCCTATTGTATGACACCTGCTAAGATGAGGGAGTTACAGACTCAGTTAGAGGAGCTCATTGCTCAGGGATTTATTCACTGGAGCCATTCTTCGTGGGGACCGCCGGTCCTTTTCGTGAAGAAGAAGGACGATAGGCTTCGTTTGTGTATCGATTATCATGAATTGAATAAAGTCACCATTCAAAATATGTATCCGTGTGACGCCATCGGGCTCACACAAGGCTATAGTCTAAGATAAAACCAGAGATGTCAAACCTGCCATGCACACGTACTGTGCAATAACACGTTCACCATTCACAGTAATATCCTTCAGTAGAATCAAATAAAAACGTAGGTACAAAACAGGCAAAAAAATAAGATAACGATGGTAGACATGAATAAGAAGAAGATATCTCATAAATAAAGATCGTGTCTCAGCTAAAAAATATCTGACAACTGAAGTAATGAAACTGTCTCAACATAAATCAAAACTGGAAATCGTACTAAAGCACATTACCTTTACAATATGGAAATAAACTCTAATGTCTGAATAAAACCTAAAATCTATTATGGGAGCCTCTAAAAACTCACGTGACAGTGACTATGCAAGAACTCAGTCATCCTGTGGCTCTCCGTACCTCAGTACTGCCTGAAAGAAGAGAAAACAACAAAAAGAACCACATAAAGAGCATCAGAGCACTACAACAAGATCACCTCCATCCGCCCCCAGGGGAAGGGCTGCTAGATAAAGTGGAGGCTCTATCTATTAAGTATAGTCTACCTAGATTCTTTTTTCCTGTATCTAAGTGAAATTAATATTTAGGAAACTACAACATGAGACATAGTACGTCGAGTGAAATAATCCAAACAAGGAAACCTTCATGTATATACTATTGTCTCAAATTATAGATACCTAAACATTAACACAGAACTAGAGATAAACAATCTAAATGAAATCAATAATTAGAAACCACAACGCGAGACTCGTACGTCGAGCGAAATAATCCAAACAAGGAAACCCTCATATATATACCATTGTCTCAAGTTGTGAATCGCTAATCATTGATCCCAACTAACAAGAAATAACAGAAGCAGTAAAGAGAATAAAAACATCAGTATACCGTATTTATAATATCTTCCACTATCACTGGGAAGGTAAAATAAATACCAACATATAATCCCGCATACTCTTAATAGCAAAGTATTTCGGCTTTATATTTCAAAAGTAACTCGCATTCATATATGACATCCACCCAAAGCCTTAGGTTATAATTCAACAATCTAAATGTAACGAACTACCCTATAGGTATACAAAATAGTGTACACGACCCATTAGTCTCAGCGCGATCTCAGCACGTAAGCTGAGTGCGGAACGACCTACCCTATAGGTATCCAAATAAATGGCTCATAAGCCTCATAAATAAATGGCTCGCAAGCCTCATCGCACACTCATGTGGATGGACTACTATACTAAGCATCCAAACCCAACTCAATGGCCTGTATAACTAAAATATCGACACACTACCTCATGTAGTACTGAACTGAGCTCATCAACAATATCCATTTTATGAATAATCTGTGTGTAATAGTCTATCGACGCACTATCCCGTATAGTGCTGAGCTGTGCTCATTAACGATATCCAACTCATATGTAACATAAACCACCCAACTCTTGTCAAAAACCCCTTCCGGGATATACGTGTATGTGTATTGATATTGTACTTGTGTATTCGTAAATTCGTGTAATTACATATGAGGAAGTACAGCTCGAACCCCGTAAACACATCTCAAACAATTCCAAATCAAACCTCAGGAAATCTGCCTTAGTAGTCGACTACTATGCTGAGTAGTCGGCTACTCTGAGTCTATTCAGACTCTGTGAAACCAAACTCAGTGTTAGTAGTCAACTATAATGATTATTAGTCGACTACACTGCTATGATAATAATTCTGTGAACTGGATCTGAGACAGAGTAGTCGACTACTAACCTTAGTAGTCGACTACTTTGCATGAATCTGAAAACTAACATGCAGAAACAACAAATTAACCAAGGAACGTACACATATGCAATATTAAACAAGATTTAAACAATTTGTATCCTTTTAACAGAGTCTATCCAAAAAATGAAACATGGAATTAATTAAATCTAATTAGGTTTAACATCCTTGTTAATCAATCTCTTCAGTTACTCATATATGATCAACATGGTTTTGGAAAACATGATAGAAATTTTACATGACAACAATATATTTCGTGTTAACTCTGATTAAAAATGCCTAGATATCACAACCCTAGATTTTAGCATGATAATATACAAGAAAAACTCAATTAGTTATCAAATTAGGGTTTTGCCCATAAGTTAAACTTAATTAACAGATTAAAACAAAATTAATAATTACCCTAACTATCATAAACATGTTTTTAATCATAAACAGTAAAAAAATATTAGATCTAACATGGATCACAGATCAAATATCAGAAGTCTACTTTTTATCTCATATAAACCATAAAAGGGCATTAAAAACATCGATTTAATCACTTTAAATCTTGTAATTACTATGGGTGCAGGAATGGGTGAAGATGATCTTGCCTTAGATGCTGCTGAAGCCCTCTATCATGTGTGTGCAATATCTCCCTTCAATCCCTAAAGCCAAAACTCCGCCTTCCTCACGCAAACACCTCGAAAATCTCTCAAGAACTCACAAAGAATGATTTAAGGTTTAAGGAGGGAGTTGGCTGCTAAACTCACAGTTATTCTATTTGAAATTAGGGTTTAAACGTGTGTTTATATATGTATATCAACCTAGGTTCGGATATAAATCAAATACAACCCGAAACCTGGAAAAAAAACTAGAATTAGCCCTGATAGTCGACTACTTGCCAGAGTAGTCGACTACTAAGCTGATTAGTCGACTACTCTGAGTTGTAGTCGACTACCAACAGCCCAGAAACATGATTTATCCATGTTTTTGTGCATGATCTTCATTTATACTCATGTATATACATTGGATTGATCTCACATCAATCCCTAGCATGTTCAAACATTAGAATATGTTATTTATCACCATATAACATACTTATTATCATTTATCACATAATATTCAAAATTTTCATGGGGTTTTATAATCCATTACCAAGGATTGATGACTTATTCGACCAGCTGCATAGAGCACATTGTTTCTCAAAGATTGACCTTCGATCTGGTTATCACTAGTTGCGCGTCAGGGAGATGGATATTCCCAAGACCGCATTCCTGACTCGGTATGGGTCTTTTAAATTTCTTGTCATGTCATTTGGGCTAACTAATGCACCCGTAGTATTCATGGATTTGATGAATTAAGTTTTTCGTCTGTACCTGGATCAGTTCGTGATAATTTTCATTGATAACATCCTTATCTACTCGAAGTCAGAGGCCGATCATGAGCAGCATCTTCGTTTGGTATTGCAGACTTTACGGGAGCACCACTTGTATGCTAAATTTAGCAAATACAAGTTTTGGCTTTCAGATGTCAGATTCTTAGGTCACATCTTTCCAAGGAGGGTATTGTAGTTGATCCAGCCAAGGTTAAGGCAGTTCTTAATCGAGAGCCACCGAAGACAGTCATAGAGATTCGCAGCTTCTTGGGGCTTGCAGGTTACTATAGGAAATTCATCCAGGATTTCTCCAAGATTACTACCCCGTTGACACGCCTTATGAAGAAGGGCGTTCAGTTTGTTTGGGGGCAAGAGTATCATAATATCTTTGAAACTCTAAAGGCCAAGTTGATTATTCCGAGCAATGACAAGTCTTTTGTTGTCTACACAGATGTGTTGTTGTTGGGACTAGAAGGTGTTTTGATGCAGATTCAGAGAGTAGTTGCTTATATCTCATGACAGTTAAGGACTCATGAGCATAATTATCCCACTCACGACTTAGAGTTGGTAGTGGTGGTCTTCACACTAAAAGTGTGGAGGCATTATCTTTATGGAGTTCAGATCAAGTTATATACAGATCATCAGAGCCTGAAATATCTCTTTTCTCAGAAGGAACTCAACCAAAGGCAGAAGCGATGGGTCGAGTTCATTAAGAACTATGAGTTTGCACTTTAGTATCATTCGGGTAAGGCGAATGTCATAACAGATGCTTTGAGCAGGAAGTGTCACCATAAACTTGCAACTTTGAGATGCTCGTTGTACCGAGATCTTTTCACCCTTAGTCAGTTTGATTTTAGACTAGGGATTGGCGAAAGCAGTGCATTTTTGGGAGCATTAGCAATTCAGCTATCATGGACTAATAGAGTGATCGACGCTTAGTTAAAAGACTCTTGGATTCAAATCCGAAAGGGAGAAATTTCTAAAGAACCCAAGGCAGATTGGACCATCGGATCAAATGGAGGTCTTCGAATGAAAGGTCGGTTAGTAGTGCCAGATAATCTGCAGTTAAAGAAGGATCTGTTTGATGAGGCACACCATACCAAGTACATTGTACATACAGGCACAACCAAGATGTACAAGGATTTGAAGAGGAATTTTTGGTGGAATGGCATGCGTAGGAATGTTGTGGAGTATGTATCTAAATGCTTTACCTGTTAGCAAGTGAAGGCAGAACATCAGTGTAAGGACCGTAAATTTTGATACTAGTTAAAATAATTTTTTGGTATTTTAAAATATTTAATTATTATTTTTAAAAGAGTATTTGTATTTTTCTTGATTCCTATAATTTTCTATGATTTAAAAATCTGATTATATATTTATTTAAATGATTTTGATATTTATAAATTTATTTCGTGTAGTAAAATTTTCTAGAATTAATTTGTTATGTTATCAGTACTATTACATTAAAAATATGTTGTATTAATAATATTATTACGTATTATTTCATATAATACTTTGTATTATTAATTACGTATTTTCGTGTATAATTTGTTGTATTATTTCAACTGTTACATATTATCTGTCGTATTAGTATAACTTGTACGTTTTACTGTGTATATAATTATCCCATAATTGTTTGATTTTAAATATAAGTAAATATATTTTATTTATTAATGATTCTCATTTAATTGTACAATATGGGTATTTTTCGACTATTTCGTATCAACTGTTGTATTAGCATAACAGGTACGTACATAATTATTTCACAGTTAGTTTAATTTTTAAGTAACCATAACTATTTTATCTTAATTATTTTATACCTAAACCCTAACCCTAAAATTATATATATATATATATATATTCAATGTTTTTTCTCTCTCTCTCTCTCT
>BQKN01001054.1:362551-401650 GCA_022839385.1 Asparagus kiusianus
CGTTGAGCTGTATTGTGGGACCTATAGGCAATTTTATACGCCTACAGCACATAACATTATATATACAAATTTATTAACAACAGAATGGGGGATAAGTAATAAAATAAATTGCGTCTTAAGGTTGGTTGGTTGGTTGATTAGAGGACTCTATAGGGTCGAAAAAATTGATTCTAATTTTAAGAATGGGTTCTATCGCTTGGTAAGAATGGGTTCTATCCCTGACCTAAATTGCCTCACTGTATGGTGAGTCTCATCTTTGATATTGAGCCTTGCTGTATGGCGAGTCTTGTCTTTGATGTTGAGCCTCGCTGTGTGGCGAGCCTCGTCTTTGATGTCGAGCCTCACTGTATGGCGAGCCTCATCTCTAAAAGATTAGTTTTAATGCTTTCAAGCTAACTTCTGGATGACGTTCGTCTTCACTTGCGAGGTTTGTTGCAATAAGGTGTGACTCTCGTCTTCTTTCTGGCATTTTTGAGTGTCTACAAGACCCCTTCAAAGTTTTCAGACTTGAATTGAGTTGTATGAAGTCTGAAATACTTTGAACTCTCTCGATTATCACAAGTTTGGTTCCTAGGATGGACTTAGCGTTAATACTTTGAAATGAACCTCGTGGTTCGTTGTTTCTGGGCGTTTCGAGACGAGGCTTAGCAGTTTGTTGAGTCTCGTCACTTTATACGAGCTTCGTTAGGCCCACATTGGTCTAACAATCAAGCTTGTCTACTTTAAATATGATGGATTCCATCCTTGCGCCTTTTCCAAGCCTGATAAGCGGCTGCCAGCTAGAGCTCTGAGATCTCCTTCATAGATCTCGTGCGCAAATCTCATCTGTAAGAGATCACGTTCGCTGATTTTGGCTGTAAATCTCGGCCATTGATTTAATCTTTTCCCGCCTATATATAGGGCATGGTGATATGGAGAGTCCTTTCATCTCCTTCAAATTTCTTGTATCGTCAAAGCTTTCATCTTCCAGGTTTTCAACTCTCTCCTTTTCTTTTTCTTTCTTGAAAACTTCAAGCTTTTCATTGAAATCAATAGCCCCTAAAACTGCTATTGGCAAGGGCAAGGGCAAGAAAGTTGCTAGTTCTTCTGACGAACTCGTCACTCCGTCTACTTTTCTAGGTAGTACATCTGAACGTAAGATTTTGCGTTTCAAAACAATTGAACTTTGCCTATTTTGGGTTTGAGTTTCTTTAGGGAGAGGAATAGTTTTTCTTTCTGAAAAGTCGTTTGAAAGATGATGTCTTAGACAAATTTTCGTTTGTTTGATGAGTCCCGTCCTTCTGACGAGGGTCATTTGTTTGACGAGGTTCGTCTATCGGACGAGGCTCGTTTGTTTGACGAGGCTCGTTTGTTTGACGAGTTTTGTCTGTCTGACGAGGTTCATCTGTTTTGACGAAGTTCGTCTATTTAAACGAGGATCGCATATGTGATGAGGTTCGTTTATTTGACGAGGCTCGTTTGTTTGACGAGTTTTGTCTGTCTGACGAGGTTCATCTGTTTTGACGAAGTTCGTCTATTTAAACGAGGATCGCATATGTGATGAGGTCTGTTTGACTAGGTTCGTCAATCAGATGAAGTTCGTTCATGAAATGACCTTCATGCCATCCTTTGGGCGCAACTCAATCTTTTTGGATTATTTTCATCCCGACTGAATCTTTTAGACTAATTCTGTTTGTCCCTTTTGTAGGCGTGTACCCTTCCGTTCTGATTCCTCCATATGGTGATCTCAGTTCAGATGGTGCTCAATGGAATATCATCCGCATTATTCTGCCCTTGTAAGCATCCCTATGTTTGGAGATCGAGAGAAAGGAGAGCTTGAACTTCTTTCTGATCCTTCGAGTTCCACGCTTAGGCGTTTAATCATGGATGCTTCTCTAGAATCAGTCAATCATGACCATATATTGAAGCATGTTTTCCTGTTTGGAGACTCTTCAGAGGATCCCGGCTTATTGGAAGTTGGAACTTATCGATGGCTTAGGACTTTGAATGGATGATGTATGTTCTTGCTTCCTATGGAACGTGACTGCTCTCTTACTGCCCTCAAAGCGGCTTCTATCCCAAGGAAAATGGATTGGGACTTAACCCCGACACAAGATAGGGTTACATGTGTTTTTTTCTTTAGAAGTGGTGCCAAAATAGATAATAGTGGTCGCTATGTGACTGGATTACACCCAGGACTATTTCAAAGAGAATTACCCATTGGAGAAACAGCTAAAGAAGCCAACACCTTTGGTCGCGCCTTCTTCAAAGCAAAGGGGTAATTCCTCGCTAAAGATTTTAGGACTCCCGGTTGGACTCGTTGGAGTCATACATAATGGTGGCCTCGAGTCACTGAATATATTTTGCAGGAGAATCAGGATGACCAACAGAAATTTGGCCTCTATGCGCCTATTAGGGCAACACGGCTTGGGTTGCGGAACAACTTGCACCAATTCTTCACCGTGTTGGAGCTGTATAATCCTGACACACGCACTTTCTTTACTCCGGACGGGAAGTTAGGAATTCCCCTTCACTAAATGGCCGAAGTCTCGGGGCTGCCATATGGAAAATATCCTTATGAGGAATATATTCTGGGGTATAAGGAGCTCGTTGATTTGGAGAAGGAACACTCCCAAGCGGTCGAAACTTTTTAGTAGGTAATGTGCCATTACCATATCTGTTTGGAGATGGAGGGACATGCTAATAAGAGGGGAGAAAAATCCATTAGCCATAACATTTGGATGCACTATCTCTTTAAGAACTTGGATCGAAAGAAGGATCTGGTAATACCATTGGGTCCTTGCGAGGCGGGTGAACTGGTACGCCATATATTTGTTCACCCTCCCAAGGCTTATGTAACGCCTTCAGATGAACACGGGTATGCCGTAGGCACTGAGTTTGAAAGCTTCTTTCACCAAAGCAGAGAACCAAATTTATCTAAGGCTGTCACGCCTCGCTTCCCAAAATACTAGGAATCGGAATGTGAATAAGCCCGCGACGTATTAAATTAAGGAGAATAAATAAAAATAAATATTTCTCCTCAACCTAATACGCTAAGCATCTGGAAATAAATACAATGCAAAGGCACATGTCCTCGATCATAATTAGCAAGAATATAATAACACAGGATAAAATAATACATATCATAAATGAATATCATCCAAGACATAATATTCGGGTCAAACACGCCCTTATTATAAAACTGAACAAATGAATACTAAAGAGATACAAAATACATTGTTCAACAGAATAGAAGAGAAAAGACTACAAAAACAACTAGGATCATCAAATAAGACGAGATACTGAACTTCGGCCTATTCTTTAACTATCTGCAAGGCACTCCTGCTGAGGATTTCCTAACTCTGGCTTGTCTCCAAGCTGAACCTGTTCTTCCTCTAAGTCTGATGTACACCAGAGAAAACATGTGTACGTCAGCGTGCATGGCACACGGCAAGACTTCACAAAAGAAAAGAACGAACAAAAACCAAATGCGAAAAATGATACAACAACAGAAATAATAAAGAAACGTGCAACTGGAAATCCAACAAAAATAACCAAATAACAAGTCGATCCTGCAGCTAGCCATCAGAATAATCATCCAAGTAACAATATCATACAACTAGATGAAATTAATACTTAAAAATCTACAACAAGAGACATACTACGTCGAGCGAAATGATCCAAATAAGGAAACCCTCATGTATATACCATATGTCTCAAATTGTAGATAATTAAATATTAATCCCGATCTATGTATGGAAAAAAAAACAACTGGCCTACATCTCATAAGAATCCATAATCATCCAAGTGACGAAATCATACTACTAGCCATTCTATCACAACTCACCGGTCCACATCTCAACAAAACTAACAAAGTCCACCATAATACACACAAGTATATTATTCTTGTTTTACATAATATTTGAATTGGGGAAGAATATTTTCATGTATATAATCGGGTCCCCGTAAACCTGTCCGGGGGCCGCCTTCAAGTCAAGATTGGCCCTCTACCCCATGTATATAAAACTTACGATATCACGATAACAGGAAAGCGCTGTGCCCATTTATATACATGCTATATTCTCCATCCAATTTTCCTTTATAAACCCCATGTTTATCAAATTAATTAAGCAACTGTACATGAAATATTGTGTACTAGCGACGGAGTTACCGTGGAACGACTTCTGCAAAACTATGAAAATAACCGTGACCCATAACACGTCCGATCAAGAGTTCATCGCCTAGTCAATGCTATAATAGTAATAGTCAAGGAAACCTCATACCGGGATATTGATATCAAGAGAACTCAGGACTCCTCACATTAGGATATCAATGTCGAGTGAGTTTAGCCATACTTTGAAGCACGTTTATAAATCATACTTTTAACAGAAGTCGTCTTCATGTACAATCTCTCCTATTGGATAACAACTAGCTGATAAAACAACAAGCTTCCACACAGATATTCATGTCAAGCAATCCCACACAGGTAATAATATATCACAGACTAATCTAATTAATTAACTCATAATAGATCTAGAAATTGAATTGCGAGTCAATAAGTAATGATATCTTACACATAATTATTTTACGATAAAACTAAGAATTAAAATAAAAATAATCGAGGTTCGAGATCTTGTCTCAGGTTGTGTCAAACGAATCGACGCTGACGGTGCAGGTCCGTGGTCTGATCTGGGTGCGGGTAGGAATGACGGGGCTGCTGGCTTGGCATGGTGACGACGAGCTCGAGAGGGGGTTCGACGGCGGATCTGAATGGTGCGACAGAGGGAGAGGTGGAGTGGGGAGAGAGGTGTGCTGTCGGGCACAACGACGATGGGTGAGGGAAGCTCGGCAGCGAGCGCTGCTGAGGGAAGCTCGTCGGGGAGAAGACGACGACGGCGAGGGGGTGGCTCGTCGGTAGCGCGGTCGGGTCCAAGGTTGTGGGTCGTTGGTTGAGCTCGGGTACGAGGGTTCGGACGGGTCTTGTGGAGGTTGGACAGTGAGGAACAGGGGGTTTGTCGGATCGACGAACTCAGGGCATTGGCTACGGGTTGCTGGAGGCAATGGAGGAGGAGAGGCGAGCTGGAGGTGGTCGGTGCGGAGGCGGGGAGGAGGCGCTGTGGGGGAGGCCGACGGCTTGGAGGGGGGACTAGGTTCGGTGGCTGGGGCAGAGATCCGGGTCGAGGGGCTTAGGAGGCGGTGCTGGACTAGGCGAGGTCGGAGGGGGCACTTATCGGGTTCGGCGGCGACTGTTTGCGTTTTAGGGAAGAAGAAAAGAGAGAGAGAGATAATGAAATAAACACACACACACACACACACACACACACACACACACACACATATATATATATATATATATATATATATATATATATATATATATATAAAGAATTTTAGGGTTTTGAAAATTAATTAAAAATAATAATAATCACAAAAAATTTAAATAATAACATAAAAATTATCTACACATCAAAACGTATTAGTTGTAGTATTACAATGGATAATATGCAACAATAGAAATAATGTAAGAAATTGCTCAATTAAACAAGAATAATTAATAAACAATATAATTACTTATATTTTAAATTAAATAATTATAGGATAATTATCTATATAATAAAACGAACCAATTGTACTAATACAACTGATAATATGCAATAGTAAAAATAATACAGTAAATTATACAAATAATACATAATTAATAATACAATGTATTATTCGAAATAATATGTAATAATAATAATAATACAACATATTATTTAAAAATAATACATAATAGTATCAACAATACAACAAATTAAATTCTAGAAATTTTACCATACAAAATTAATTTATAAATATTAATATTATTTAAATAAATATAAAACTTGGACTTTAAATCATAGAAAATTATAAAAAATCAAGAAAAATACAAATACTCTTTGAAAAATAATAATTGAATATTTTAAAATATCAAAAAATTATTTTAACTAGTATCAAAATTCATGGTCCTTACATTCTAACCCCCTTAAAACAAATTCCGCTCTCGAAATTAAAATACGATATGCACGATATCATATAGTAATCTGTAAAGCAAAAAAAAACACATATAATAGCTAATAATAGAAAGTAAAAAAAGCATATCAATAATGGACATAGATAAAAGACATAAAAATATATGCAACAATCATGTAATTATGTATTCATAATATTTACACAACGAACACAATATCAAAATATACCAATAACCATTATATCATTATACCTGTTAGAATAACCAAATATGATACAAAAACTATAAACCCAATATACATAAAGAATAAACATAATACAACATATGAACTTCCATGTATTAATATCCAAAACAATAATCAAATATGGACAAGAATAGTTAACTAAAACAGTAATGCAGAGACTTTTGTATATAGAAAATTGATAAATACAATAATTAAAATTATTAATGAATAGACAATAAAATACAACATTAAAGTAAAATATACACAACCTAACAAAAGATAAACAACTAATAAACACAACAAAATATCTACAATGTGCAAAACATGCATCTAAGCTGTATAAACTTATAATACTCATTTCACATCCTAAAATAAACTATGAAACTACTGATGAAACGTAAAAGAAATAACTATGTTAACCAATAAATAATATAACCAAAATAACACAAATAAACTAATAAATTAATAAAATTAAAGACAACATAAAAGACATACAAGAAAAACATATAACTTGATAATAACCAAACTGTAATGATAACGATAAGCGTACATGAAAGGTAAAATATGACCAAAATTATATGGTAACACACACATCAACATATATAAGTAATATGTACACTACGTAGGATTAATAAAACAAATGTAACACAAAATAAAAATAACTACACCATAACGTGACTACTAACAAAAATTGTAGCAAAAACATAATAAATACTAAATCACAATAAGTATAGCAATACACAAATTGAAACATGAAAAAATATGAGTAAGAATACACTACATAAATATAAAACTCACTAACTAAAAAATATTTCGACTAAATACGTAACCATAATACAATATGTAAAAACACAAAAATGAAAGGTAAACAAATACACACATTGTGACAACCTTTAATAACCCTATACACAAACTATAAAGCCATAACACCACACAGTCATACCGAAAAATAACAACTCCTATTCAAAGTAAAATATAAGAATAAAATAATATTAATATAATATGATCTACGAAAAAAATACAAAAATAAGAGAAACGAAACAGAAAAGTAACACGATGTAAAATAACACAAGTCAAAATAATAAAAAATACCAATCTGACAAAGATAAACATAATTGAAGGACTCAATGCATTCAAATAAGTAACGAACAAATTGACAATATAAAAATCAAAATAAATTGACACATATAAAAATCATAGAATACACAGAAACATAAATGCTTACTAACAATACTGACACTCACAAACATACTACTAGATAAAGAAGTATAAAAACAAAAACTATGAAAAGTAAAATATGTATACAAGCAATGAAAACATAAGAAGAGCATAATTCCGTATAATAAAAACACTGATATATTTTAGATAAACATGATTACACAGTTGATACTAGAAACAATGAATGACTATAAATCAATAAAAAAATAACATCGTAAATATAATAATCTATGTGAATACACTATTATAATGAAAAGAGAATAGTAAATATAAAAATAATAAGGAAGTAAAACACAACACAAGTAACAAAAATAATGAACAGAGAATGAACAACAAACAATGACACAATAAAATACATAAATATCTAAAAATACCATAAAATAAATACTAAAAAATAACACGCGTATACAATATATATTGTCACAATGACAAAATAATACATATCGAAAACGAAGCAACGAACAACAAATGCGTAAATACACTATAAACAACCTATGAGTAAATACTATACATACCTACAAATGCTATTTAGAATTATCTTTATATTGATTATAAAATGATAGTAATTAATGATATAAGATAATGTAGAAAAACATATATAATTAGTAACTCAAACTCCAAACCTAACAATATGAATAATTGCTTAAATATCAAAATAGAAATACATGGCTCTTAGAACTAACGAAAACAATATGAACATACTAAAATAACCTAAATAAGATAAAACTAGCATAAGAAAACTATATACTAAAAATGTTAAGGATAGGAATATACTGCATATGTAGAATATTAAAATCATGAATCTATTAAAGTATTTCACGAAATGCGAACACTATACAATAATTTAGAACATAAGTAAATAACAGGAGGTATGACAGATAAGCGCACACATACACAATATAGATATGTAAAAGTATATTAAACACAATAAAATAATCTAAATATCAAATGTGATATGCGATGTATGAGTGAAATCTAATGACATGATTTTGAACAATAAAAAATATATAAGTAATGATATATATTTTTAATAATAAAACATATAATATAACATTGTGTGTGATACATAAAATAATGTAATAAATAATATAAACATTAATACAATTAACGATATATAAGTCAAATCAAAGAAAATATACTTGTAAAAATAATAACATATAAAATAATAACCAGCACGAGGATAGAGGAGTTATACAAGGAGAGTGCGTGGAGTCGCGAAGCGACGAAACAAGAACAGTGGGAAGCCCCGGAGTCAAAGAGTGATAAGATAGGGACGAAACAAAATCTATCAAGAAAATAGGATAAGGGATCAAGAATAGTCTCACGGATGAAATCATGATATGCATCTAAATTGTCCACTATATTCTCACTGATAGGAACTCGGGACCGTAACCGGGACCGTGACTTACACGAGCCACCACTAAAACCTGTCATGCCCCGCTTCCTAAAATACCGAAAATTGGAACGTGAACAAGCCCGCGACGTATTAGATTAAGGAGAATAAATAAAAATAAATATTCTCCTCAACCTAATACGCTAAGCATCTGAAAATAAATACAATGCAAATGTACAGGTCCCCGATCACAATTAGCAAGAATATAATGAACAACACAGAATAAAGTAATACATATCATAAATGAATATCATCCAAGACATAATATTCGGGTCAAACATGCCCTTATTACAAAACTGAACAAATGAATATTGAAGAGATACAAAATAAATTGTTCAATAGAATAGAAGGCAAAAGACTACAAAAATAACTAGGATCATCAAATAAGACGAGATACTAAACTTCAGCATATTCTTCAACTTTATCTGCAAGGCACTCCTGCTGAGAATTTCCTAACTCTGGCTTGTCTCCAAGCTAGACATGTTCGTCCTCTAAGTCTGACGTACACCAGAGAAAACAGGTGTATGTCAGCATGCATGACACACAGTAAGATCCCACAAAAGAAAGGAATGAACGAAAACCAAATGTGAATAACGATACAATAACAAAAATGATAAAGAAATGTACAACTGGAAATCCAACAAAATCAATCAAGTAACAAGTCGATCCTGCAGCTAGCCATCAGAATAATCATCCAAGTAACAATATCATATAACTAGATGAAATTAATACTTTAAAATCTACAACAAGAGACGTAGTACGTCGAGCTAAATAATCCAAACAAGGAAATCATCATGTATATACCATATGTCTCAAATTGTAAATAATTAAATATTAATCCCGATCTATGCATAAAAAGAAAAACAATTGGCCTACATCTCACAAAAATTCATAATCATCCAAGTGACAAAATCATACTACTAGCCATCCTATTACACCTCACTGGTCTACATCTCAATAAAACTAAAAAAGTCCACCATAATACACGCAAGTATATTATTCTTGTTTTACATGATATTTGAATTGGGGAAGAATATTTTCATGTATATAATCGGGTCCCCGTAAACCTGTCCGGATGCCGCCTTCAAGTCAAGTATTGGCCCTCTGGCCCATGTATATAAAACTCACGATATCACGATAACAGGAAAGCGTTGTGCCTATTTATATGCATGCTATATTCTCCATCCAATTCCCCTTTATAAACCCCATGTTTATCAGATTAATTAAGCAACTGTACATGAAATATTGTGCACTAGCCACGGAGTTACCGTGGAACGACTTCTGCAAAACTATGAAAATAACTGTGACCCATAATAGTAATAGTCAAGGAAACCTCATACTGGGATATCAATATCAAGGGAACTCGAGAGTCCTCACATCGGGATATCGATGTCGAGTGAGTATAACCATACTTTGAAGCACACTTATAAATTATACTTTTAACAAAAGTCGTCTTCATGTACAATATCTCCTATTGGATAACAACTAGCTGATAAAACAACAAGCTTCCACACAGCTATTCATGTCAAGCAATCCCACGCGGGTAATAATATATCACAGACTAATCTAATTATTAACTCATAGCAGATCTAGAAATTGAATTGCGAGTCAATAAGTAATGAGATCTTGCACATAATAATTTACGATAAAACTAAGAATTAAAATAAAAATAATCGAGGTTCGGGATCTTGCCTCGGGTTATGTCGAACGAGTCGACGCTGATGGTGCGGGTCCGCGGTCTGATCTGGGCGCGGGTAGGAAAGATGGGGCTGCTGGCTTGGCATGGCGACGACGAGCTCGAGAGGGGGTCCAACGACGGATCTGAGCGGCGCGACTGAGGGAGAGGTGGAGCGGGGAGAGAGGTGTGCTGTCGAGTACAACGATGATAGGCAAGGGAAGCTCCGCGGCGAGCGCTGCTGAGGGAAGCTTGTCGAGAAGAAGACGACGACGGTGAGGGGGTGGCTCGTCGGCAGCGCGGTCGGGCCCAAGGCTACGGGTCACTGGTCGAGCTCAGGCATGAGGGTTCGGACGGGTCTTGTGGAGGTTGAACAACGATGAACAGGGGGTTTGTCGGCTTGGCGAACTCAGGGCGTCGGTTGCGGGTTGCTGGAGGCGGTGGAGGAGGAGAGGCGAGCTGGAGGTGGTCGGCGTAGAGGCGGGGAGGAGGCATTGTGGGGGAGGCCAACGGCTTGGAGGGGGACTGGGTTCGGTGGCTGGGGCGGAGATCCGGGCCGAGGGCCTGAGGAGGTGGTGCTGGACTGGGCGAGGTCGGAGGGGGCAGCTGTCGGGTTCGGCGGCAACTGTTTGCGTTTTGGGGAAGAAGAAAAGAGAGAGAGATAATGAAATAAACACACACACACACCCCCCCCCCCCACACACATATATATATATATATATATATATATATATATATATATATATATAAAGAATTTTAAGGTTTTAAAAATTAATTAAAAATAATAATCATCATGAAAAAATTTAAATAATAACATGAAAATTATTTACATATCAAAACATACCAGTTGTAATATTACAACCGATAATACACGACTGTAGAAATAATATAAGAAATTGAATAATTAAACAAGAATAATTAATAAAAATATAATTACTTATATTTATAATCAAATAATTATAGGAAAATTATCTATATAATAATATGCAACAGTAAAAATAATATGCAACAATAAAAATAATACAATAAATTATACAAATAATACAACGTATTATACAAAATAATATGTAATAATAATAATACAACATATTATTTAAAAATAATACATAATAGTATCAATAATACAACAGATAAATTCCAGAAATTTTCACCATACAAAATTAATTTATAAATATTAATATTATTTAAATAAATATAAACTTAGACTTTAAATCATAGAAAATTGTAGAAAATCAAGAAAAATACAAATACTCTTTTAAAAATAATAATTGAATATTTTAAAATACCAGGAAATTATTTTAACTAGTATCAAAAATTCATGGTCCTTACAAAGACTGTGTTGGTGGGATATTTAATGTTTTGGTTAAAGCACACCATTGTTCCTTCCAGCAGTTTTGATTCTTTACAGAGGGAAGTAGTTTTCCCGGACGTTTATTTAGCGTACATCCATTCACATGCTCTCCTCCCTATCATGACTGCCCGTATCCATTGGGGATTGCAGTGCTTATGTTACGCTTTTTGTTATGGTGCTGAGAACCCAAGGATGGAATTGTCTTACGCTTATTTCATGGCATAGTTTGTCATGCATTTCCCCACACTTATAGTTGCGCCTTCCGCTTGTGTAGAATTTTAGGTTACTCCTTTCATTCAGAGGTTGGAAAACTCAGATTAGAGTAAGCACTATATGGCAATAATGAGACATGCACTCAGAGACAATAAGAATTTTTGAGTTCAACCGGTGTTTTCCTTATTTTCCCGAGATCGGCTATGACCAAGCTGTAGCAGATGAGTCAAATGGTCAGGGTTATACTACCTTGTCACTTAGCTGCTTCATGTGGCTCATGAGTATTCGTCCAGGGTACCTCATTTATCGTTTTGGCCCTGTGTGTGTGTTAGAGCCATATCTGACTTACCATTTTGCTCACCAATTTGGTTATGACCAGTTGTACATCAGCAACCCTAACACTCAATTACAAGCTGAGGGTTGCAGCTTAATTGACGGAACGAGGGCTTAGTTTTGGACCATCGCAGGGGTACAGACGCTCATTTCTCACTCCCACAACAGAATCTCCGACTCTGAACAACACTTGCTTGTTGCAAGTGACATTGCATGGCGAATGCGGCGATCTCAAATTTTAATGTCAACTCATCAGGACTATGAATCATTCGACATCGCTATAGATCCGGGGACACTTCTAAAAGAGTTGTTTGCTGGGACTCAAAGAGTTCCTACATGCCGAAGAAAATGTTGGAATGGAAGAATCCTAATTTTCTAGTCCTCATGAAACTCAGGAAGAGGTGGATGCGGCTCTGGACGAGAGCACGCTTTGGAGATCTTCTTATATTGATGAATACAGGGAGTCATATACCTGCCGTTGCTGGAGAGGGAGAGGCTTTCGGAATCGGAGCTGCTTTTTAGTGAATTCGGGGATCTTTCTCATGCTGATGAGAAACTTGAGCACTTTCCACCTGAGACTTCTGAGAGTATACCCCCACCTGTTAGTTTCGTTGCAAAAGGCTTCTCTCAACAATCCACCGAAGCTACATTTGGGGAACCCAACTCAGCCATGGGACCCACTAGTATGGCAATCTCAACTTATCTTAAGCTTCGAATTGTCATTGATATTTAAGTTCTGACATTCCTTCTGCAGAAAGAATTGAAGGAGTTAGAGTTTCAAGACAAGTGGGGAAGAAGTTCAAGGAGCCAGGGTTGATGTGAAAGTTCAAATGCCTTGCGAAGAAGCAAAGGCGAGAAGCTCCATTGATGATTCCCCTTCCTATAGAACAAATTGGAGTTGACACAGAGTCAGAGTCTGAGGATGATGTTCCCCTATCTCGACTCTGCCTGGGATCGTTCTCTGAACCAAGTGTGAGTGCTGAGGCTGGAATCAATCCCGACACATATGCTGAAGGTGAGATCGCTCTGACCATTACCGTTGAAACAAAAGCAACCATGGATGAAAACACTGTTCTCGACATAACTAATGTAGTTGTTGGAACTAAAGTTGCATCAGTTGGAAATGTTATGCCAACCAACTCTATCATTTCCATAGAAACTTTATCTCCTGGATCAATGATAGTCGCTCCTGGATCAACAATAGACGTTGCCGCTCTTGCCCTTATCATTGTTGCTACTGTAACAATTGCTACCACCGTTGTTTTCACTTCACCATTGATTTTTACAGAAGATACAGTTTCATCTGTTGGCCCATCAGAAGTAGCATCTTCCAACACTACTCCTTCTCCTTCTTTCAAGATTTTGAGAAATTTTGGAGTGTCAAAGATCCTGGAGAACTTCCTTAATATTCTAAGAGAATCCCCCGCTCAAGTATTGGATCATGGTAGGGACTTTGTCGGGATCAAAGTGGTGTTGGAACCCCCCATGCACTTGTTGCAGACTCTGACTAGCAACACAGTTGTACTACCATATTGGTTGCATTTGGTGAACGTAGAGGATCTTTTCAAGAAGTGGCAAAGTCGTCGCGCTCAATCTCTTTCTCCTCTAGCTAAAGAATGAGCTATACAGTATTCACGACTGAGAGCCGATTCTCTGTATGAGCTTAGACGGCAAGCGCTCGAGAAAAAGCAGAGGGTTAAAGAATTGGAAGGGGTAGGCAAGAAGTTATCCAATGAGGATAAGAAGAACACTGATGCCGAATGTAACAAGCAACATCAGATTGAATCAAACAGAATTGTGATCACTGACCTTCAGATTAAGCTTGCAGAGGTAGAGGAGGAATTAAAGGGCGTGACGAAAATGTGACAAGCACTAGCAACCAAACAGGCAGAGCATCAATCATCGCTTCAGGCAGAACTCAATGACCTGGAAAAGTTAGAAAGTGTCGCAAGCAGTGTTACAGTGTATTCTGATGAAGAGATGCACAAGCAGGCGATGACAGAAGTTGAAGCGGAGCACTAGGAATCTTTGAACAGACTTGCCGAAGAAATTTGTCAGACCACTGGCTCTCTTTTAGCTTTGATTTTTTTAGCTTGCATTTTGTAGTGATTTTGAATAAAGCTTTGATTTTATCCACTAGCCTCTTCTCTCTGTGTATTTTAACTCCCCTTTGACAAAGTTCGTATGCTTGTACGATAGCATGAGACTTTTCTTTACAAGTCTCAACACTTAGGACTCTTCATAGTTGCCCTGAAGAGCCTCATCGCTCTGGGGTGAGGTTCGTTAATCTCAATGAGTTTCATCACCTTGAAGAAATAAGGCAAATCTCAGGAGTTCAAGACGAGGTTCAAATTTATCACGATTGAGTCTCGGTATTTGAGTTGGATTGAAATGGTGACCTTCGTCATTTGGAACCTCAGAGATGAGGTTCAAATTGATCTCAACTGAGTCTCAAAATTCGAACTTGATTGTAATAGTGACCTTCGTCATTTTAAAATCTAGAGACGAGGTTCAAACTGATCTCAACTAAGTCTCAATATTCGAGCTTGGTTAAGTCTGCGAACTTCGTTGTTCTGGCACTATTGATCCATATGGATCTGTCATTTTATTTCATCAGCATTAAGTACTTAGTACTTAATGCGTCTCTTCGGGCCAAACACCCTTTGACCATCTGGCACTTGGAGATCTGTGTAGCAGATCACAACCACTGAGCTGACTCCTCTACCTATATGTAGGCTACTGCTTCACAAGAAGACTTATTGTCTTCTTCTTTGAGCTTTGAGTCGGAATGGCTCAGCGGAGCTTTCGCCACCCAATCTTTTCTTTCTTTTCCTCTTCAAAGCTTCATGCTTTTTGATCTCATCGACTGCCGTTAGTGAGGTAAGAGGTGCGAGAATCATGGATTCTTCACTCAATGCCATTGCTTCAACTCTCATTTTAGGTATAATCTTGATCTGATTGGATTCTCGATCTTGTGAGTGCAAAGTTTGTGCTTAGAACATTTGAACCTCCAATGATTGGATGGTTTCTCCACTGCTTGGAGCCTGCCTTCCTTAGGGAGATGAATAATCACTCCTTTAACTGCTCAATGTAGTTCTTGTGTGACGAAGCTTGTTAGATGAGTGAGGCTAGTTTGATAGACAAAGTTTGTTGCTCTTGACAAATTTTGCTTGTTGAACGAGGCTTGCCTGTTTGACAGAACTCGTTTGATTAACGAGACTTGTTCATTTGATGAGCTTCATTTGTCGGATGGGGCTCATCTGTTTGACGTGGCTCATTGACTTGATGGAGTTTGCCCATTCGATGAAGTTCGTCTACCGGATGAAACTCGTTTGTTAGACAAGCCTCGTTGGTTCGATGAGGTTCCTATAACTTGACGAAGTTCGCCCATTCGATGAAGTTTGTCTGTCGGATGAAACTTGTCTGTTAGATGAGTTTTGTTGGTTCAACGAGGTTTATTTGACGAGGTTCGTCTGACTAACGAATCGCACACCGTTGCCTTGACTATAGTTGTTTTGAGCTAACTTCACCATTTTGCTGCTTGCAGTCATTCATCCACCTGTTCTTGAGAATCTTCCAATCTTTCAGAATCGAAGTCAGGTAGTGCTTCAACAATTTTCTTAACTTTCAAATGCAACCCCGAGGAAACATTCCAGGTCTACTCATGTTTACTCCTTCAACATGCTGAGCATTTCCAATCATGCAATCCTTCATTTTAGGCCTCGGAATATGCGACAGCTTCATAGACCCACTGAAATGCTCATCCAACTTCCCTCGCAAGCAACTTCAACTATTTTAGAGATACCCTCTCACTCTATAACTCATCCACTTCCCACTAAAAGTTGGGAATGGGGAAGATTCCTTCCCAAGAAATGGGAGATAGAATTTTAACAATAAGAGCTAAAGCATTGTTAGAGGCGAGGCTTGACACCACCGTAAGAAGTTGGTAATAAGTTGCACAAGAAGGCGTTTTTTAAGATTGAAGTGGAGCGTCGAAGGTCATTGAAATAACTTGTAACTGAACCTCGCAGTGTAGTTCGAGTTCAATCATATGAATAAAAAAATTTATTTCATTCATAACTGTTCTCTTCTTTTGTATAATTAATAACCACAACTTAGGATTTTTAGCAAACCCTCAGCTACTAATGGACTTGATGTATCTTTACCAATTACCGTTTGAGTTGGACTAGTCATACTTTTCCCCTCATCATGATGAGTTATCGAGGAGTTTTTTTTTAGACTTAAGTGCTAAAATTTCTCCTCTATCCTTAGTCATTCTAAGCATTGGATCAAATGTGTGATCATAATGATTAAGTTATAATCAAATTGAGTTATAGATGTTATGAACTTGAAAGCAAGGCTCATCACATGGTAAGCTTGCTATATGAAAACGAACGTCAAAATCAAAAATGACGACGTTGAGATGATTATGTCGTTCAGTGATGTATAAGTATGAAGATAGTGATTGGAATAGTGGCACATCGCTTGGTAGGCTGCTATTAGAAAACGAATGACATTTATGGGAATGACGACGTTAGAAAAATCATATCGTTTAGTGACATATAAGTATGACGATAGTGATTGGAATAGTGGCACATCGCTTGGTAGGCCGCTATTGAAAAACTAACATCATTTATAGGAATGACGACGTTAGAAAAATCATGTCGTTTAGTGACATATAAGTATGACGACGGTGATTGGAATATTTTACATCGCTTGGTAGGCCACTATTGAAAAACAAACGTCATTTATGGAAATGATGACGTTGGAAAAATCATGTCGTTTAGTGACATATAAGTATGATGACAGTGATTGGAATAGTAGTACATCGCTTGGTAGGCCACTATTAGAAAATGAACGTCATTTATGGGAATAACAACGTTAAAAAAATCATGTCGTTCGGTGACATATAAGTATGACGACAGCGATTAGAATAGTGGCACATCACTTGGTAGGCCACTATCTTCAAATACCCTTGGGGGATAGAGCTTTTGGAAGAGATCATATAGTTAAACATCACATGGTAGGTTACTATTTGAAGAGTTTTCAAAAGAGATTGACTATCAGAGGTAATCATTAACATGATAGTTTTGTGGACCAGCCATCCTGTGAAATAGGATTGGTGGGAGATTTTGGAGGGTGGTGAGGAATGAAATTATTACCTTCATTCGCCTCGCGGAGATTTGAAGAAAGTCTAGGGGTAATACCTCTTCAGAAATTTGTCATTGATGGGCATCTTGATCTTATCACCGTCTTGATTGATTAGGCGATATGCTTGATGCGGCATAAATATGTACCAAAAGTTGCAAATGCACAACTAATCAAGTTATAGTATAAAAAGTTATCGATCCCACGAGGAAGGTGTTTGTAAGATAAAATTAGATCCGATTCTTATGTTTGTGCGTGACAATTAGGAGTGATAAAAATTGTGATTGTGGAGAGATATGAGTAGTATTGTGAATATGTGCAAAAGTCAATAAATGAGATTTTAGATGATAGAAATGATGAGTGGAAGTGATAAAAGAATAAATAAAATCATAAGGAAATAAAAATAAAGAAACAAATAAGAGAAAATCAAGAACTAAGGAAAAATTAAGAAAGAAAAGATGGAGGATTCAACTAAAGATATGAGAAACCTAGAATTGAATTCCACTAGCTAATTTCAATTACAAAATATGAACTATTCTCTTTTTATCATATTTTACTTTAGATTTATTAAGCATAGACTATCAAATCATTTAAGAAAAGTATAACCTATCAAATTATCATCTAAGCAAAATTAATAATCAAGACAAAAACAGTAACAATATATTAATTCTAGAATTCATAAGCATAACCTATCAAACCACTCAAGATAAGCATAGATTATCAAATTCTTCTTCTACCAATTAGTTCTCTAGTTGATTATCCTATACATAATTATTTTAAGTGCAAGAGAATAATTCATACAATATAAAGGAAATAAAGCTAATTTCATACAATTCTAAGATTCCTACAAGAATTAATCTCATATCCTAAGAAATAAAAGTAAGAAATAAATTAAAGAGAATAAGAACTAATTAAAAAAAGAAAAGAAAAATAAGAAAAACTATACTATGAATAAGAAATAAATCTAACTACATTGCAAAAGAAATAAAGATGTAAGAAAATAAATCTACTCTACAAATTAAAATACAAAAAGAAATAAAAATACAAGAAAACAAATCTACTCTACAAGACATGAATGTAAATCTAAACTAATAAGCAATAAGAAATTATTAAAAAGAAATAAGAAATAAAAAAGAAAAATAAAAAAAGCAAACCTTCAAATTGCTCTTCATCTCCATCTTCATCATCCAACAAAGAGAAGAAAAAAAAATTAAAGTGGAGAATTTTTTTTATTAATTATAACAAAAGTTACAAATTTGAAAGATCTTCTCAATTAAGAGTAACCCTCCTCTCCAAATGGAGTTACAAAATTTTTTACACCTTTAACCCCTCACTCTCTACCCCTATTTATAGCAAACAACAACGAATGAGAGTCCTTGGATGAAGACTTAAGTTCTAAGGAATTATTTTTAGCCTTTGAGCTTTTGGGCCTGGATTCTTAGGCCTTTTGCTTGTTGATTTCCCATTAGGCTTCTTGATTTTCCTTTGAGCTTTGCTTCATTTCTTCATGATTCATGCTTTATTGTTTTAATTCTGGGCTTTTGTTTCATTAGCTTCTGGCTTAATTTTTAGATTGTTCACAATGCGTACAAGAGGTAAAGCTTTGCTTCATGGGCTTTGGCGTTTTGGCTTCATTAATTCATGAAATATTTAAAGAGTTTATTTTTCTCTTTGGCTTCATGGGCTTCATAGCTTCATGGGCTTCTCACAATTCTAAAATAAAATAAATAAGAGAGAATTTGAGGGTTTATTATTTAATAATATTTATTTATATTTTTATTCATTTATGTGCAAACTAAGCTAAAAAAAATTATTAGTGGTATATTTATTCATATAAAATAGATAACGAGGGTATAAAATTATAATAAAAATATGATTATCAATGCTCCATTTGAATAGACAGTCTCCACTATAAATGGTCCTTCCTATTTTAGTTCAAACTTTCTTTTCTTTTTAGAGTTTAGAATCATTGGGCATCGAACGGTGAGGACCAGGTCACCTTCCTTGAAAATACGGTGTCTGACTTTCTTATCAGACGTCTTTGAAATTCGAGCTTGATAGAACTCGATATGTTGCTAAGCTTGTAAACGCTTCTCATCTAATGCCTCAAGTTCTTCGAGACGTCGGCGATGACTTTCCTCAGTTGTCATATCCGTTGCAAGTGCTATCCGAAGACAAAATTTGGATTTCGAGTGGTAAGACAGCTTCACAACCATATACCAAGAAATAGGGAGTAGTACCTGTAGGCGTACGAACCGTTGTGCGATATGCTCATAAACTTTGACCCAGCTTATCATTCCAGTCTCGTTTGTGTGCAGAGACTACTTTAGTGAGAATTTTGATGATGGTTTTGTTAAACACTTCAGCTTGTCCATTCGCAGCAGAGTTATAGGCTGTTGATGCCAAGTTTCTGATCCTAAATTTATCACTGAATTTTTTGAAAGCATGACTGATGAACTAGGGTCCATATTCATGAATGATGCACCTAGGGACTCCATATTTGTATATAATGTGATGTTGGATGAATTTAATCACATCACTCGTTTTGACTAATCTCAATGGGACTGCTTCAGCTTATTTGGAAAAGTAGTCGGTTATAGCTAATATGAAGCGATGTCCTTTCGAAGACGGTGGGGATATTGGACTAATAATATCCATATCTCATGTCTCGAATGGCCATGATGTAGCTGACGGGTGTAAATGCTATGGCGGCTGGTGCATGTAATTAGCATGTATCTAGCAAGCATGACATAGTTTGGCATAGGCAACAACGTCCCTAACCATGTTTGGCCAATAGTAGCCTAGTTTGCATACTAGTCCCACAATTTGGGTCCAGGTTGGTGAGCTCCATAGATGTCATCATGGGCTTCTTTGAGAACTTCTCCTCCATAGATGTCATCATAGGCTTCTTTGAGAACTTCTCCTGCTTCTTTGCTTGATAGGTAGCGGAGTAGCAATCTATCATATGACCTTCGGTATAAGGTTTGTGACTGGGAGTCATATTAGAATCTTGGCGCTCATCTGTGAACAGATTATCTTTCTTTGATGTCTTCAGGCAGTAAGCCATACAAGATATAATCAGCGATTAGGAATCACTGTTTTCGTCAAAAGTCTGTTTTGTTGTCGAATTCATTATATCTTCTTTTGATTACAACAAATTCAAAGAGATAGTCTTTTTATAAGACTTCTTTTACACAACAAAGCGAAAATTATAACTTTCGAGAAAATAACACAATAGCTGTTTATCAACTACTGTTTTTGTGGGACTTTGCCTGTGCCGGGAGCGCGTTAGCTCGTGGACCGCCGAATCACAGATCGTGAAGAGGGGGCTTAATGATTCTACCTTCGTTTATCGAAGTGAGAATTTGAAACGAGGATCTTATCAAAGTAAGATGGTCGTTCTTCTTAAGATCAAGTCAAAGCTCGAACTCAAGGAATTGCTCCAAGAACTGAAATCTCTGCTCTCTCTGCTCTGGAATGCTCTAACAAGTGCTCGATCAATGCTCTCTGTTCAGCCCCTTTAAAAAAAATCAATCTCGGGGAGTATTTATAACCCCTGGGCGAAAACCGCTTCCAAGACAGTGTTTGCTGTCTCGGCGGCCGAGACAGCAAAGACTGTCTCGGGTTCCGAGACAGCAAACACTATCTCGGGTTCCGAGACAGTAAACACTGTCTCGGAAATCCTCAACTGCCTGTCAGTTCCTTGTAACTGTCTTCCTACGTTTTAAAACTCCGTTATTTTGGCAGTTATCAATGTGATTCTTGCCCACGACGTTTCTCACGTCCTTGAACAGTTAGTGGCCACGTGTTGGCGATTATGCAAAGTAGTTTTGACCCTCTGAGAGCTGTCTCGCGTGCGAGACAGTAAATGCTGTCTTGCACGGCTAGACAGTAAAGACTGTCTCGTGTGGGCGAGACAGTAAAAGTCTGTCTCGCATGGCGAGACAGAAAAGACTGTCTCGCACGGCGAGACAGTAAAGACTGTCTCGCGTGCGAGACAGTCCATACTTGTGTTCTTCTTCTTTTTTTTGACTTTTTGGATGACTTCCTTTTGAGCTGTGTTTGGATATCTTTTAGTATTTTTTGACGCCTACAGATACCCCCTCCAAAGTGTTCCAGACTTATTCTTTTATAGAGGAGTCTGGGACACTTTGGATAAGACAGGTCTTATTTGCAATCCTTTCAATACTTGATTGAGTAGATCGTACAGAAGGACCCGTAAATGGCTTCAAATCTTGATCTCTTCATCCTTTTGTCCATTCAGTGCTTTGTAGAATAGACAAAGTTCTTCCGGTGCTACGCTTATCGCTTGACCGTTGTTGAAGTCTTGACTCGAAGTTGTAATTTGTACTTGTGAATTCAGCTTTTGTCATCAAACTGATACTGTTGGGAAGTAACCAGGTTATTCTTAAGAATATTCTAATTGATATTCTCCAGAAACTTCCTGTTGAGGGTAGGGAAACAGTTTAGACTCATGTACCTATTGGAGTATTCTGGTTTCTTTTTTGTTGGTAGAGGTTAACCCGAAATCGGAGAGGAATAATGTCATATTACATCTCCTAGTCTCTTGTTTGTTGGTAGAGATAAACCCAAAATCGGAGAGGAAGAATTTTATATTCTATCTCCTGGTCTCTTGTTTGTTGGTAGAGATAAACCCGAAATCGGAGAGGAATAATGTCATATTACATCTCCTAGTCTCTTGTTTGTTAGTAGAGATAAACCCAAAATCGGAGAGGAAGAATTTTATATTCTACTCCTGATGCAAAGGAAACTCGAA
Source organism: Asparagus kiusianus (assembly GCA_022839385.1). Lineage (NCBI taxonomy): Eukaryota > Viridiplantae > Streptophyta > Magnoliopsida > Asparagales > Asparagaceae > Asparagus > Asparagus kiusianus. The sequence continues at coordinate 384,851 of BQKN01001054.1, forward strand.
GTGGGATCTCCACTTAGAGAATCTGGATTGGTTTGAATAATCCTAACTGTCATAAGGTTTGATTATCCAATTCAAAAGTTGACCTATCGTTCGCAAAATGAATCGAAAGGAGATTTGGTTGTGGTCCTCACTGTAGTAAGGCTTGACCAAGTTGGAGTTTCGAGGTGATCCTAACTGTAGGAAGGTTTGATCGCTCGATTTGTGGACCTCTCGTTCATGGAAGGAATCGAGAGAAGATTTTGGCTTTGGTCCTAACTGTTTAAAGGTTTGACCAGGTGGGAGTTTGATACGATCCTAACTGTTTAAAGGTTTGATCGCTCAATTTGTGGACCTCTCGTTCATGGAAGGAATCGAGAGAAGATTTTGACTTTGGTCCTAACTGTTTAAAGGTTTGACCAGATAGGAGTTTGATACGATCCTAACTGTTTAAAGGTTTGATCGTTCAATTTGTGGACCTCTCGTTCATGGAAGGAATCGAGAGAAGATTTTAGCTTTGGTCCTAACTGTTTAAAGGTTTGACCAAATGGGGGTTTGAGACGATCCTAACTGTTTAAAGGTTTGATCGTTCAATTTGTGGACCTCTCGTTCATGGAAGAAATCGAGAGAAGATTTTGGCTTTGGTCCTAACTGTTTAAAGGTTTGACCAAATGGGGGTTTGATACGATCCTAACTGTCATAAGGTTTGATCGTTCAATTTGTGAACCTCTCGTTCATGGAAGGAATCGAGAGAAGATTTTAGCTTTGGTCTTAACTGTTTAAAGGTTTGACCAAATGGGGATTTGATACGATCCTAACTGTCATAAGGTTTGATCATTCAATTTGTGGACCTCTCGTTCATGGAAGGAATCGAGAGGGGATTTTGGTTTTGGTCCTAACTGTTTAAAGGTTTGACCAAATAGGAATTTGAGACGATCCTAACTGTTTAAATGTTTGATCGCTCAATTTGTAGACCTCTCGTTCATGGAAGGAATCGAGAGGAGATTTTGGCTTTGGTCCTAACTGTTTAAAGGTTTGATCAAAGGAGCAGTGGGAGTGCGAGTACAAATCATAACGGGAGTGTAGTGTTTATCATTTTGTTCATAATAATCAGGTTATCCCTAAGAATATTATATTTAACATTCTTCCGGGAACTTCCCGTTACATAAATTATCAACCCCTAGCTTTCTTTGTAAAACTGGGTATAACAAGGAGTACGTCATCATCAGTCGCATGTTCGGGTTATCCTTAAGAATATAATATTCTCTAGGAACTTCCCGTTACATAAATCATCCACCCCCAGCTTCCCTTGTGAGGCCGGGTTTAATATTGTATTTAGTCGGATGACTGAGAAGCAGTTTATACTCGTATACTCTTTGGAGTGAGGGGAAACAGTTTATACTCGTGTGCCCTAATGGAGTAAATGTCGTCCTTATTTGGCTTGTTTCGCCGTTATGACGCCAGAGTCAATTAAGGCTTGGATCTTGTTCTTGAGTCCAAAGCAAACCTCGGTGGGATGAAGAACCCTTCTGTGGTATGCACAGTAGTTTGGATCTGTAATCATCTTAGCACCTTCTTGATCTTTAATAGGCGGTAGCTCGATCTTGTCATTAGCGAGGAGGTATTTCAAGATGGCTGGAGCTTCATCATCTTCGAAGGAATACTCCTTTTGGAACTTCGGATCAAGAGTCGCATTCACAGCGGATGTAGATGTCACCGGTTGGCTTCTCTCAGCTTTCTTTCTTTTAAGAAAGTATTCAGCTTGTTCGCCATGAAGTTTTAATTCTTTCCAAGTGGTTGAAGGTACGACCCCCAGGGCTTCCAGGACGTCGATGGAAAGATTGTTGTGGTATGTCTGTAGGATAAACTCCTCTGTGACAGGATCTCTGCAATTCATTGCCTTGTTACGGAAGCGCTTGACAAAATTGTCGATCGACTCTCCGTCATTTTGCTTTTCATCTAGAAGGGTTCCGATTGACACTTCGGTGTCATCATCGAAGAAATTACTGAGGAACAAACTTTCCATGTCATCCCAGCAGTTGATGCTCCTTGGTTTGAGACGTCGATACCAATCGAAGGCGGGTCCACGAAGGGTGCCAACGAATGACCGGACCATTAAAGCCTCGTTTCCAGATATCATGCCCAAATGAGACTTGAAATAAATCAAGTGCTGAATAGGCGAGCTCTTTCCTTCGAACGGTGTGAAGTTAATCAGATTGAATTTTGTAGGGTATGGTATTAAATCCCATTCTCTTGGATAGGGACATGGAATACCCGTCTTCTTCACCTCTTGAGCCGTCATCAAAGTGTTGACTTTGTTTTCAAGCTCCTTCATTCTCTCATCATCATCTATATCTTCATTCGAAGGACATTAATGAGTTTGACCACCCCCTGTAAGAGGCGCCATTGAACCACCCCCAATGACATTGTTGGGAGAATCCGTCAAACCACCCCCAGCGTTATTGGGAGGTGTATCAGCCATAATGACTTCATCCACTTCTGGATCACTATCATCTATGACATTCTGAGCGCGGCAGCTGGATTCAGCTCGTTGGTTGGACTCAGGAGGTTGAGACCGTTGAGCTAACAGTTCTCTCATTTGTTGGATAACCAATTCCCTCTCTGTCTTCATTTCAGCTCTAATTTCTTCACGTTGTTTGGCTAGAGCTTCCTGAAGTATTTGAGCGAACTGATCAGCAGTGATTGTGTACACTTCTCTTATTTGTCCTGTGCTAGATATTGTATCATCCGAAGCGATTGCAGAACAAGTGTCTGAGAGTTCATCCTCTGATGGTATTCCTTCATGCATTCTTTTGACCATTCTTCCCGGGGAAAAGTCAGGATTCAATTCATTTGAATGTCGCTTAGATTTTCCTTTATCAGCCATGTTGATGGTGACTTCAGGGAATTCGTCATCTTGGACACCTGATCTTTTCTTGTGGAAATGTCTCGGTTTGGACTTCGACATTTTGGTGAAAAGTTTCGGGAGCACTGAGGCTCTTTGCGGGATGACTCCTCGTTTGAAACAGCCACATTCTGATGGTACTGCTCTAATGAGTCGCGCACATGAACAATGAGAGTTTATTTCCCGGACAATTCTCTTTTGAGTTTTGTTCACACCCCCAGCTTGATAGTATGATTCATCGGTATGATTGCCGGAAAATCTTATCATCTGTTGGTATGACCCCCCAGGTATGACGATGTCTTTTGACAAACATGTCTTCTTCTGAGGATGTAAAACCTTGTTGGCATTCTCAGGATAACTTATTATTGTCTTTGAATGATCCAAGGTTATGTCGGGAGTCACACGTTTAGAACCACCCCCTTGTGGGTATGGCATCTTAACGGGCTCCGAATGCTGATTTTGCACAACTCCAGATTTTGGGACCCAAACCTTGCAGAATTTTGGTGGTTCTTTAGCCACCGTTTCCTTCTTCCTTTCTCGTCTTTGTTGTGAGAGAGCACGGGCATGAGCAGCGTTTGCACGACGCTTTTGTATACGTTCTTTGAGGGTCGAACGACTCCTTTTAACAAGAGTCCATTCATCCGTCATTAGTTTAGCAGAGATATGAGTGATTGGTCGTTGAGACAACTGAACCACTCGATGCCTCCTCAACTCTAAGTCCGCATGATAACGAACTTCGTCGGTTTGTTCTAAGGCCTTAGCCATTTGGCGAGCACGGCGTTGACGTTGTCTCTGATGAGCTCTTTTCGTCAGTGCCGGCGGGCTTTGATTCAATGACTCTTTAACTGGAGAAGAGTCATCGTGAGCAGAGATGTTGCGAGTAGGATTCTCAGCAACAATCGGACATGAGTCTTCATCCGTAGCATTTGACAACTTAAAAAGCTTCAACAAAGATGAAATCTTCCTGCATTTACGAGGCGAGGAAGACTTTGCAGATGAGGATGACAAATACTCCTCAAACTTCGCTTGGTCGAACTCGTATTTGACCGTTGATTCAATCGGGATCTTGATCGGCTGCGACATGACGGTCTCGGTAGCGAGACCGTTGGCTCCCACTGTGGTCGCCAGTTTGTTTTCGTCAAAAGTCTGTTTTGTTGTCGAATTCATTATATCTTCTTTTGATTATAACAAATTCAAAGAGATAGTCTTTTTATAAGACTTCTTTTACACAACAAAGCAAAAATTATAACTTTTGAGAAAATAACACAATAGCTGTTTATCAACTACTGTTTTTGTGGGACTTTGCCTGTGCCGGGAGCGCGTTAGCTCGTGGACCGCCGAATCACAGATCGTGAAGAGGGGGCTTAATGATTCTACATTCGTTTATCGAAGTGAGAATTTAAAACGAGGATCTTGTCAAAGTAAGATGGTCGTTCTTCTTAAGATCAAGTCAAAGCTCGAACTCAAGGAATTGCTCCAAGAACTGAAATCTCTGCTCTCTCTGCTCTGGAATGCTCTAACAAGTGCTCGATCAATGCTCTCTGTTCAGCCCCTTTAAAAAAATCAATCTCAGGGAGTATTTATAACCCCTGGGCGAAAACCGCTTCCGAGACAGTAAACACTATCTCGGAAATCCTCAACTGCCTGTCAGTTCCTTGTAACTTCCTTCCCATGTTTTAAAACTCCGTTATTTTGGCAGTTATCAACGTGATTCTCGCCCACGACGTTTCCCACGTCCTTGAACAGTTAGTGGCCACGTGTTGGCGGTTATGCAAAGTAGTTTTGACCCTCTGAGAGCTGTCTCGCGTGCGAGACAGTAAATGCTGTCTCGCACGGCGAGACAGTAAAGACTGTCTCGTGTGGGCGAGACAGTAAAAGTCTGTCTCGCACGGCGAGACAGTAAAGACTGTCTCGCGTGCGAGACTAATAAAGACTGTCTCGCGTGCGAGACAGTCCATACTTGTGTTCTTCTTCTTTTTTTTGACTTTTTGGATGACTTCCTTTTGAGCTGTGTTTGGATATCTTTCAGCATTTTTTGACGCCTACAATCACCAATCTCTTGGTTCGAGAGGTTCTGACGATTTGCTGACCGTATTAATTTGCAGTGTGTACTTGGTTCAGAACAACTGTCTGCTAGCTACAATGACTTGCTGGGTAGATCCTTTAGGCAGAGCTAGTGTAGCTGCAAGTGATGCCAATACGTTGGTATATGTATTCCTGAGGCGAGGTACATAATCAATGTAGAAGCCTTCAAAGGAGTTGGCCAGCGCAATGGCTGTAGTATGATAGGGAATAAGATACTCATTTCTAACTTCATATTCCCCTTTTAGCTGATTGACGATGAGATGTGAATCGATGTACGCCTCCAGGTGTTCTACCCCCAGCTACGTGGCTATGTCGAGGCCGATCAGTAAAGCATTGTATTCGGCCACATTATTAGAACATGGTTCTGTTAGAGAGACCGCTGTGGTAGTACATGGTTTTGAGGGGAAATCAAGACTACTCTTACCCCAGCAACAACAAGGCCGCTAGGGCTTGCTCTTGCTGTGCCATCAAAGTATAATTGTCATACCTTTTCCCTCGACACTATATTGGCTACATACATCTCATTATGCATATCCTGGTAAAAGTCGACCTTCCCGTCTAATGGATGGTTGGCCATAAGATCATAAATAGCTAATTCCCACCCCTGCACTTAAATTTGGCAAGTGACAATATTTTTATAATTTTTTAAGAAAAAAAAATGACAAAAAATGCAACTAGAAAGGTAAAATAAAGAGAAAAAATAACTAATTCTCACCCGCACACTTAAATTTTGCATTGTCCTCAATACAAATTCGCTGATGCACAAAGTAAAGCAGATAAAAATTGAAGAACTTACATTTGTTCAATCGACCAAGAACAATGATGATAAAGATCTGTAATTACTGTTAGTATCAAGATGAAGAAATAAAATAAGAGAGAAAATTGTAATTATTCTTTTTTTCATTTTTTTAAATTTTATTTATTATTATTATTATTGTTATTATTTTACAGATAATATGGTTCATGAAGAACCAACACCTCCTCCTCTCCGAGCGTAGAAAATTCTAAAAATGGTTATAGACGTTGACCATTTATTTTAAAAACATCACCATTTTAGGATTTTCTATCTTGACAAGCCCATGTGAGAAAACTTGTTTGACAATAAATGGACATGTCCATCTTAATCTTAATTTTCTAGGAAAAAGATACAATTTTGAATTGTAGAGTAAAACTTTTTGTCCTGGAGAGAAATTTTTTCGTAAAATTGATTTGTCATGAAAAATATTGGTTTTCTCTTTGTAAATTTTTGAGTTTATGTATGCATCATTTTGAATTTCTTCTAACTCATATATTTGGAGCAATCTATTCTTACCTAACGAGTCTGGGTCAAAATTCAACTGTTTTATAGCCTACATTGCTCGATGTTCCAACTCCACTGGTAGGTGACAAGCTTTTCCAAACACGAGTTTGTACGGTGACATCCCCAAATTAGCCTTGAAAGCTGTTCTATATACTCACAGAGCATCACATAATTTTATAGACCAATCTTTTCTGTTATGATTAACTGGTTTTTTCTAAGATTTGTTTGATCTGCCTGTTTGTGACCTCTACCTGACCATTGGTTTGAGGGTGATAAGGAGTTAACAATTTGTGTGTGATTGAATATTTCCTCATCAAAGCCTCAAATGAACGGTTACAGAAGTGTGTACCGTTGTCACTGATGATCACTCGGGGTACTCCAAACCATGTAAAAATATTCTCTTTCAAAAACTTGATAACAACCTTATTGTCATTAGTTTTGCAAGCTACCGTCTCAACCCATTTTGACATGTATTCAACGGCTACTAGAATGTAAACATTTCCAAAGGAATTTGGAAATGGTCTCATGAAATCGATACCCCACAAATTAAAAAGTTCAACAGATAAGATGGGTTGTAAGGGCATCATATTTCTTCTAGTGACTTTCCCTAAAAGCTGACAGCGGTTATAAGTTTTGCAAAACTCATATGAATCCTTAAAAAGAGTAGGTCAATATAGCCCACATTGAAGAATTTTTTTCACCTATTTTTCTTAGGCCAAAGTGACCCCCACATGCTTGCTCATGACAAAAGGAAAGAACACTCTTAGTTTCTTCAGTGGGAACACACCACCTAAAGATCTGATCAGGATAGTATTTGAACAGATATGGATCATCCCAGTAAAAGTATTTTACTTGGGAGAGAAAATGGGATCTATCTTGTTTAGACCAATAAGAAGGGATCTGTTTCATGACTATGTAATTAACTATGTCAGTAAACCATGAAACAGATTGGATTTGTAGGAATTGTTCATCTGGAAAATGTTCGTTGATCGGGACGGTTGATGTTGGTGTATTCAGGAGTCGAGAGAGGTGATCTTCTACGGGGTTCTCTGTTCTCCTTCTGTTAAGAATTTGGATGTCAAACTCTTGAAGTAGGAGAATCCATCTAATGAGTCGTGCTTTAGCATCCTTTTTGGTCAAAAGATACTTTAGTATGATATGATCTGTGAAAACTTTGGTTAAGGAACCGATGAGGTAGGACCTGAATTTTTTTAAGGCAAAGACTATAGCTGAAAACTCTTTTTTTGTGATAGAGTAATTTTGATGGATATCATTCAAAGTCCAACTGGCATAGTAGATCACATGCGGTTTTTCATCAAACCATTGTCCTAAAACAGCACCAATTGCAGAGTCGGATGCATCACACATCAGTTCGAAAGGTAAGGTCCAGTCTGGTGCATAAATGATAGGAGCTGTGGTCAGCTCCTTTTTCAGAAATTCGAAAGCTTTGAGGCATTCGGGAGAGAAGACAAATGATGTATTATTGGCTAAGAGATTGGTCAAGGGTCTAGCAATTTTGTTAAAATCCTTGATGAAACGTCGGTAAAAACCAGCATGACCAAGAAATAATATGATATCTTTAACATTTTTGGGAGGAGGAAGGTTAGAAATGAGATCTACCTTAACTTTGTCTACTTCGATTCCCCTGTTGGAAACTACATGTCCTAAGATAATGCCCTGTTTGACTATGAAATGACATTTCTCCCAATTGAGAGTCAGATTTTTCTCCCTACACCGTTCCAGAACCAGATTAAGATGATGCAAATATTGGAAAAATGTGTCACCAAAAATAGAAAAATCGTCCATAAAAATTTTGAGAAATCGCTCTACCATGTCGGAAAAAATACTGATCATGCAACGTTGGAATGTGGCTGGTGCGTTACACAGCCCAAAAGGCATGCGTCGGTATGCAAATGTTCCATACGGGCAAGTGAAAGTGGTTTTCTCCTGATCTTCTAGAGCGATAGAGATTTGATTGTAACCTGAATATCCATCCAAGAAACAATAGAACTCGTGTTCTGCTAAGCACGCTAACATTTGGTCAATGAAAGGAAGAGGAAAGTGATCTTTCCGAGTGGCTAAGTTGAGTTTTCTATAGTCAATGCAAACTCGCCATCCAGTTTGGATCCGAGTGGGAATCAACTCATTAGCTTCATTTTGGATCACGGTGATCCCAGATTTTTTTGGAACAACTTGGACCGGACTCACCCATGAACTATCAGAAATGAGATAAATGATCCCATGATCGAGACATTTCAGAATATCTTTTCTAATAGCTTCTTTCATCACTGGGTTTAACCTACGTTGAGGATCTCTAGTAGGTTTGGCGTCATCTATCAAATGGATTCGGTGTTGAACAATGGTTGGACTAATCCCTTTTATATTAGCAGGTCCATCCAATGACTTCCTTATTCTCTCTTAAAACATCTAAGAGAGCTTCCTTTTGACTAGTAGTTAAGTCAGAAGAAATGATGACTGGTAAAGCCTCGTTCTCCCCTAAGTAGGCATACTCTAGATTTTCAGGTAGAGGTTTGAGCTCTAACTTAGGGGGTTACTCTACAGATGGGTGAAGCTAGACTCGGGGTTCTATCTCCAAAGGTTCTCGTTGCCAGCCAATAGTAGAAACATAATTGACCAGCGGATCTAACTCTAGTTCGTCCTCAAAAGACTCCACAAACATTAAGTTAGATACACTTGAATCTGACTCATACTCTCCCTCTTGTTGCTCACTGGATATTCCCTGAATGAAATTCACTTCCATGGGTTGATCAGATGGATCACTAGGTTGCCTCCCTAGGTTGAAAATATTAAGGTCAACAGTCATGTTCCCAAATGATAGTTTCATTTACCCAGTTCTATAATTGATCAAAGCATTTGAGGTGGCTAAGAATGGTCTTTCTAAAATGACTAGAATTTGACTTTTGAGATTGGAAACGGGTTGCATTTCCAAGATAATAAAATCAACAAGAAAAATGAACTCTCCAACCTTGATCAAAACATCATCTACCTCTCCTTTGGGAATTTTCACGGATCTATCAGCTAATTGTAAAGTGCATCTTATCGGTTTAAGTTCTCCTGCATCAAGCTATTGATAGACTGAATAAGGAAGGAGGTTGACACTGGCTCCCAAGTTAAGAAGTGCCTTATCAATGTGAGTGTTACCTATGACGCATGGAATTATGGGACAACCAGAGTCCTTATATTTTAACGGCATGGGTTTCGAAAAAATTTTAGAGGTTGGCAGCTAAGAAGACTTTCTTAGGGACATTGGTGGTTCTTTTCTTAGTGCATAAGTCTTTCAAGAACTTTGCATAAGAGGGGATTTGTTCGATTGCATCTAGGAGAGGGATGTTGATCTTGACATGTTTAAACATTTCGAGGGTTTTCTCAACCTGTGGGGAGTTTTTCCTAGGTTTGAGTCTATCTGGAAAGGGGGCAACGGGCCTATACCTATCTAGATCGGGCTCAATCTCATGTTCAGCGTTTTGGTCATCGGAAGGAATGTGTTGGATGTGAGAAGGGGTTTGATCCGGTGATGTTCTAACTTGATTGTCTATTTGTTTTCCCGATCGTAGTGTGTGAACTGCATTCACATGGGCTGGTTGGGTTGAACTAGATCCATTGTCTTTAGGGTTTTTAACAGGTTGACTCGGGAATTTTTCTTTCTCTCTCTCGCTCACAGCAGTGGCTAGTTGCCCAAGTTGGGTTTCTAACTGGGCTATGGCTTGAGTGTTCGAATTGAGCACTTGGCCGGTTGTTTGCATAAAAGAATTTAGAGTGGTGGATGACTGGGTCAACATGTTGGTAGTTTGTATAGAAGCTTTGATCATAGCTTCTAAACCCTTTTCTAAGATACTCAGACGTTTGTCATGATCAGAATTTGAAGGATTTGTAGGCTAGTGAGGATGAGGATGTTGGGTTGGAAAAGCTGGGTTACCTTGTTGGAAATTGTTTGGTGCGTTGAACGGAAGTGTATTTCCCCTAGGAATTGTAGGTTCGACGCGGGAATAAAGTTTTGATTTCCGGAAGAATTTCCTTGATTCCATGTAAAGTTGGGATGATTTCTCCAACCTAGATTGTAGGTTGGAGAAAATAGATCATTTCTAGGACACCGGAATGCAGCGTTCATCTGTTCTAATGCATGGTTATTTCCTAAGAGAGGATATTCCTCTGAAACGTGGGTAGGAGACTGATAGTTATGACATCCCGGGGCAGAAACATGATTGATTTGAGCCGGAGCTCGTTCCTTAATTTCTAAGGCTTCTAACCTCCGCAGAATCATCGCCATCTTCGTTTCAGAAGCAATGTTTGACTCTAAGAAAAGACCACTAGATTTAGATTGGGGAACTGATGAAACATTATCATCATAGTGTTTCCACTGCATGGTTTTCTCGTATAGACTCTCTAGAAATTCCCAAGCTTCGTTGTCAATTTTCCTCATAAAATCTCCCTGACATATTGATTCTAAAGATGTTTTTGAAGAATAGTCCAAGCATTCATATATGACTTGGCATAACCGCCATTTCTCGAGACCATGATGAGGACATTGGATAAGAAGATCTTTGAATCGGTTAAAATATTTCTAGAATGGCTCCCCCAGGACAATTTTGAAGTTTTGAATGTTGTTCCTAAGCTTTACCATTTTATGAATTGGGAAAAATTTCTTGCGAAAAACGGTGACAAATTCATCCCAAGTTGAGATGGAATTTGTCAGTAAGCTATACAACCATTTTTTAGCTTTGTCCTTGAGAGCAAATGGAATAAATCTGAGCTTGATCGCATAGCTTTGTCCTTGAGAGCAAATGGAATAAATCTGAGCTTGATCGCATCTTCGGTTAATTCTCTCATTTTGATCATAATACATACTTCCTCAAATTCCGAGATAAAAATATAAGCATCCTCAGTTTCATTTCCAAGGAATTTGGGAAGCATGTTTATGTAGTGCGGTCGAAGCTTAAAATTTGTTCTATTTGCTTCGGGGAGCCTAATGCAATAAGGGATTGCATTTCTAGTGGGATAACACATATCTTGAAGAACGGGTTGATTTGCCATTTCTTGGATTGGTTCAACACAGATTAAACGATGAGAAGTATCCCGAACCCACGTTCGCATACACCAAAACAACTTCTTTTTATAATTTTTTTTAAGAAAAGAAAGAAAATTAGTTTTTTTATGAGAAGAAAATGATAAAGAAAAATCCTAACTAAAACAAATCAAAGCAATCACTTTTTAATCACTCTAATTCTAGGGTTTAGCCTAACTCAACTAGACTAGCTCCTAACCGGAAACTCCTAAAGTAAAAAGATTAAAGTTTTTACCCGGGTAGTTAGCCAGGTAAGGATAGTACTAGAGGGTGATCAGAGATCAATTAAGTACATCGTTCCTTACGGAGCGCTTTACGCAACCCTTAAACCTTGCCTTAGACACCAACTAATCCAAGAAAACTTGAACCGGTTCACTTAGGGATTTCTTATTCCTTATTGAGCTCGAGTCCTTAGGGGCTAACGTCTAATGAGTTTTAAGAAGGCTTTGATGATGAAATTGGCCAGGACTACGGTAGCTAGTTGCAAAGGTCAGGAGGTGGAGACCGTTGTTGAAGGAGTTCGAAGGAGGCCAGAGAGTACGAGAGAGTTTGAGAGGGAGAGAGAGTAAGAGATTACATTGAAAGGTTGGAGCTTGATTGTTTGATTGGGAATGTGAATTGAGTTGTATAATCATCGGATGTTATATAGGAAATGATCCTAGAGAGGTTAGGGATGTGAATGGTTAGAGTTTAATTTGTAGCAAGTAGGGCTATTAAATTGATGATGATATTTATTACAAATCATGAAAGACAAGGGGAATCAGAAGGATCATATACCCATCCTAAATAAATATTAAATTTCTCTTAGAGATTCTTATAGCAAAAGATTTTTAGAGTTGATGTGTAGAATAAATTTAAGGACAAATAACCCAAACCAATTAATTGAGTGATAGACTTGCTATAAACTCCACTCTTATAAAATTAGTATCACATGTGCTTTAAGTTGTGCATTTGTTTAAGAGTTAATTTTAGAAAACTTCCCCTCAACTATGAAGGGCATGGCAACCCCCCTCCCACCGACAAAACTATTTAAGACTGAGTAAATCTCTGCCAAGTTTTGAGTGTTTTGTAGATAATCCATCTAAATTTTAAAAAAAATTGATTTAACCCTCGTGAACTTTTCTCACTTAAACCTAACCTCTAAAAACTAACATTATTGAGTCTTATCTATTATGTGACAAGTACTTGGAAAGACTAAAATATCAATCAATCATAAAAGAATTACATTGGCTTTTGCCAGATAAAAGAGGTGATATAGAGGGGAAAAGAATTGTTAATTGGTTGTGATCCTTTTATTATCGGTTGAGAGTTTCTTTTTAATTAAAATTATTTTTTTAAGAGGGTATTTTGTCCAAATCACATATCGAAGTAACTATTTTAAGGGGGTTTGTTGATAGAAGTGCTAAAGATTAGGGAAGTTTTCATGAGATACTCTATAGTTGAGAGGTGTTTTCTAAAATTGTACCAAAATTAAGAGGGGTAATCTATAACACCCCACATAATGATGGGGTTTTGTCAAATTGAATCAGTTGAGTAGGTTTTATAATACAATCCCCATAGTTGAGAGGGTTTTTAAAAAGGGAAAATCCTCTTTTAACCCAAAGTTTTACCCCCACTTATTTAAAAACCCATCCACTTTTCTAAACCCCAATAAACCCATTATACCCATATGGCTTAGTTTTAAACCCAATGTCTATTATACCTCTCTATCTTTATATTGTATTTTTCCCAAAATTGAAAAACCCAATATTACCCTTTCCTCTTCTTCTGATCATCGCTAACAGCAGCAATGGCGACGATGGCCGGAGAAAATGGCGGGCTGCTCTCGCACTTCACCAACCCCTAATTTGGTACTCATCTTCAATTACTCTCTCCTTCTCTCTCCTCCATTAATTTCCCCTCTCTTCTTGAGAAATCTCTCTCCTCCATTAATATTCTATTACCTTATGTGGGTCTTCATTAGATTTGAGCCCAAGGTACTCTCCAGCTTAAAACCTCTTGTTCTTTTTAATTTGTATGGAGTTTTTGACGAAGTTGAGAAATTATGAATTCATGAACTATATGTTATTATGTTTGTTGATAGACTTCATCAAAGTGTGAGAGTATATTTGTGGTTATCTAATGGTTGAAGACACACTGCAGTGGACAGCTCAAAAAAAGACACTAATCTTACATCAATAGCTTGTTAACATTTTGAAATTTTGGGTTTTCCAATACTGTATGTTAACATTTTGAAATTTTGGTTTTTTTGGCAATAGCTTATTAAAGATGTATTGTTCTTATAAATTGATGGATTCTTATCAAGTTTATGCTTCAGGAAAGGGTATGTGCATAACAATTTTGCTCATATATATCTATGTTTTGGTGACTAGGTTGATGCATAGAAGGTGTTTGATGGAATGACAAAAGGGATATAGTTATTTGGACCACAACGATTAGCGGTTATGCTATATTGCTGTTGGTTGAGGAGGCAATAGAGGTGTTTGATGAAATGTCCAAGAGAAGTTTGGTTTTGTGGACCGCCATGATCTTAGCTTATTGGTATGCCTTCCTACGCCCTCCGGTTGCTCCTCACCATTTTCTATTGTCGCCAATACGTAATGTAATGCACAGCTACCCCTCAGAAACCATTCGTCAATGCACACTAACTTTCCAATCAAATACATGAGAGAATCTCCCCACTCCTGGCATTCGATTAGATCTTCGCATTGCTGTCACATTGCAACCCAAACGGCAAATCAACTACAACCTGCAATAAGATGTACCAAGTAGTATCCAATGTATCGTGTTGTATGAAATTTTCTATATTATGTATATATAGATGATTTGTGTGTATATTGTATCAAATGCACTATCCAATGTATCATGTTATATCAAATTTATCAATGTATCTAGTAGAAATGTATCTAGTAGAAATGTATACAACGTTTCGATAGTGGTGATTTTGGATTATTTCCATTCAATCTTCATGGATTATTTTCATTCAATGTTATGTGCTTGAGTTTAGTGGTTGACAGATATGAATATCTGTAATGAACTGATGCACTGATTGAACTGAAGAAGTTTTGATGGTAGGTTGTGGTAACTACAGCCTATTGGGTAATATTATGTGTCGCGTGACCAATTATCCACCTCGACGAGGGGTACTCGCTCATTTTTTTAGCTTTTGATAAAGTATAACACTTTATGGGAAAGTATATCAGCTTATTGATGAAGTATAGCACCTTATGGCAATAGTATAGCACATTATCGATAAAGTATAGCACCTTATGGTCGCTGGAAATTCAGCAACTTATTGCGTTGTGATAAACCAAATCAGTTTTGTTAGGGCCATGTAAACACTCGATGACCTACGTTATGTGTCACGTGACCAATTATCCACCTCGATGAGGGATCCTCCCTTAATTTTGAAGTTTTTGGCAAAGTATAACACTTTATGGGAAAGTATAGCACCTTATGGCCAAAGTATAGCACTATATGGCAACGTATAGCACTTTATTGGTAAAGTATAGCACCTTCGTGGCAAAGTATAGCACCCTATTCTCTCTGGAAATTCAGCACCTTAAGTTGTCTAAAACCAAATTAGTTTTTTTCACCGCAACGCAAACACTCGATGACCTACGTTACGTGTTTATTGACCAATCATCCACCGCGTCGAGGTCCTCGCGCAATTTTGAAGCTTTTGGAAAGTATATCACTTTATGGGAAAGTATAGCACCTTATGGCCAAAGTATTGCAATATATGGTAAAGTGTAGCACTTTATTGGCAAAGTATAACACCTTATTGGCAAAGTATAGCACATTATGCTCTCTGGAAATTCTGTACCTTAAGTTGTCTAAAACCAAATCAGTTTTTTTCACTGCAACGTAAACACTCGATGACCTACGTTACATGTTTATTGACCAATCATCCACTACGACGGGGGGTCCTCACGCAATTTTGAAGCTTTTGGCAAAGTATAGCACTTTATGGGAAAGTATAGCACCTTATGGCCAAAGTATAGCACTATATAGTAAAGTATAGCACTTTATTGGCAAAGTGTAGCACCTTATGCTCTCTGAAAATTCTGCACCTTAAGTTGTCTAAAACCAAATCAGTTTTTTCACCGCAACACAAACACTCGATGACCTATGTTACGTGTTTATTGACCAATCATCCACCGCGACGGGGGGTCCTCGCGCAATTTTGAAGCTTTTGGCAAAGTATAACACTTTATGGGAAAATATAGCACCTTATAGCCAAAATATAGCACTATATGACAAAGTGTAGTACTTTATTGGCAAAGTATAGCACCTTATTAGCAAAGTGTAGCACATTATGCTCTCTGGAAATTCTGCACCTTAAGTTGTCTAAAACCAAATCAGTTTTTTTCACTGCAATGTAAACACTCGATGACCTACGTTACGTGTTTATTGACCAATCATCCACCGCGACGGGGGGTCCTCGCACAATTTTGAAGCTTTTGGCAAAGTATAGCACTTTATGGGACAGTATAGCACCTTATGGCCAAATTATAGCACTATATGGCAAAGTATAGCACTTTATTGGCAAAGTATAGCACCTTATTGGCAAAGTGTAGCACCTTATGCTCTTTGAAAATTCTGCCCCTTAAGTTGTCTAAAACCAAATCTGTTTTTTTCCCGCAACGCAAACACTCGATGACCTACGTTACGTGTTTATTGACCAATCATCCACCGCGACGGGGGGTTCACGCGCAATTTTGAAGCTTTTGGCAAAGTATAGCACTTTATGGGAAAGTATAGCACCTTATAGCCAAAGTATAGCACTATATGACAAAGTATAGCACTCTATTGGCAAAGTATAGCACCTTATTGGCAAAGTATAGCACCTTATGCTCTCTGAAAATTCTGCACCTTAAGTTGTCTAAAACCAAATTAGTTTTTTTCACCGTAACGCAAACACTCAATGAGCTACGTTACGTGTTTATTGACCAATCATCCACCATGACGGGGGGTCCTCGCGCAATTTTGAAGCTTTTGACAAAGTATATTTTAAGGGAAAGTATAGCACCTTATGGCCAAAGTATAACACTATTTGGCAAAGTATAGCACTTTATTGGAAAAGTGTAGCACCTTATTGACAAAGTATAATTCATTATGCTCTCTGAAAATTCCGCACCTTAAGTTGTCTAAAACCAAATTAGTTTTTTTCACCGCAACGCAAACACTCGATGAGCTACGTTACGTGTTTATTGACCAATCATCCACCGTGACGGGGGGTCCTCGCGCAATTTTGAAGCTTTTGGCAAAGTATATCACTTTAAGGGAAAATATAGCACCTTATGGCTAAAGTATAACACTATATGGCAAAGTATAGCACTTTATTAGTAAAGTATAGCACCTTCTTGGAAAAGTATAGCACCTTATTCTCTTTGGAAATTCAGCACCTTAAGTTGTCTAAAACCAAATTAGTTTTTTTCACCGTAACGC
>BQKN01001054.1:401660-420747 GCA_022839385.1 Asparagus kiusianus
CCTTAAGTTGTCTAAAACCAAATTAGTTTTTTTCACCGTAACGCAAATACTCGATGACCTACGTTACGTGTTTATTGACCAATCATCCACCGCGACGGGGGGTCCTCGCATAATTTTGAAGCTTTTGGCAAAGTATAGCACTTTATGGGAAAGTATAGCACCTTATGGCCAAAAATATAGCACCATATGGCAAAGTATAGCATTTTATTAGCGAAGTGTAGCACCTTATTGGCAAAGTATAACACATTATGATCTCTAGAAATTCTGCACCTTAAGTTGTCTAAAACCAAATCAGTTTTTTTCACCGCAGCGCAAACACTCGATGATCTACGTTACGTGTTTATTGACCAATCATCCACCGCGACGGGGGGTCCTCGTGCAATTTTGAAGCTTTTGACAAAGTATAACACTTTATGGGAAAGTATAGCACCTTATAACCAAAGTATAGCACTATATGGCAAAGTATAGCACTTTATTGGTAAAGTATAGCACTTTATTGGCAAAGTATAGCATCTTATGCTCTCTAGAAATTCTGCACCTTAAGAGTCTCAGGGAATGTAAAGTGTTAATTTTGATAAGATAACATCAAATGTTTTGAGTAATGCATAGCAACCAGATATAACAATAAAACTAACTGAAATAACATTAAAACTAACTGAAGTAGTTACACAAAAATTTACAATAATCAAAATAGTTTGTTTTTTGATCTTCACCACCAAAACATAATCAACCTATAATAAGTCCATGAAGATCACAATCAAATTGATTTGGTTTATCGCAATAAGTTGCTGAATTGACAGACGCCATAAGGTGCTATACTTTACTCATAAGGTGCTATACTATATCAATAAGGTGCTATACTTTGCCATAAGGTGCTATACTTTGCCCATAAGCTCCTATACTATCCCATAAGGTACTATACTTTGCCATAATGTGCTATACTTTGCCAAAAGCAAGAAAATTGAGCGAGGACCCCTCGACGAGGTGGATGATTGGTCACGCGACACGTAACGTAGGTCATCGAGTGTTTGCATTGCCCTAAAAAAACTGATTTGGTTTATCACAATAAGTTACTGAATTGACAGAGGCCATAAGGTGCTATACTTTACCCATAAGGTGCTATACTATATCAATAAGGTGCTATACTTGGCCATAAGGTGCTATACTTTGCCCATAAGGTGCTATATTATCCCATAAGGTGCTATACTTTGCCAAAAGCTAGAAAATTGAGCGAGGACCCCTCAACGAGGTGGATAATTGGTCACACGACATGTAACGTAGGTCATCGAATGTTTGCATTGCCCTAAAAAACTGATTTGGTTTATCACAATAAGTTGTTGAATTTCCAACGACCATAAGGTGCTATACTTTATCGATAAGGTGCTATACTATTGCCATAAGGTGCTATACTTTGCTATAAGGTGCTATACTTCATCAATAAGCTGCTATACTTTCCCATAAAATGCTATACTTTATCAAAAGCTAAAAAATTGAGCGAGTACCCCTCGTCGAGGTGGATAATTAGTCACGCGACACATAATATTGCCCAATAGGCTGTAGTTACCACAACCTACCATCAAAACTTCTTCAGTTCAATCAGTGCATCAGTTCATTACAGATATTCATATCTATCAACCACTAAACTCAAGCACATAACATTGAATGAAAATAATCCATGAAGATTGAATGGAAATAATCCAAAATCACCACTATCGAAACATTGTATACATTTCTACTAGATACATTTCTACTAGATACACTGATAAATTTGATACAACATGATACATTGGATAGTGCATTTGATACAATATACACACAAATCATCTATATATACATAATATAGAAAATTTCATACAACACGATATATTGGATACTACTTGGTACATCATATTGCAGGCTGTAGTTGATTTTCCGTTTGGGTTGCAATGTGACAACAATGCGAAGATCTGATCGAATGCTAAGAGTGGGGGATTCTCTCATGTATTTGATTAGAAAGTTAGTGTGCATTGACGAATGGTTTCTGAGGGGTAGCTGTGCATTACGTTAGATATTGGCGACAATAGAAAATGGTGAGGAGCAACCGGAGGGCGTAGGAAGGCATACTAATGAGCTAAGATCATGACGGTCCACAAAACCAAACTTCTCTTGGACATTTCATCAAACACCTCTATTGTCTCCTCAACCAACAGCAATATAGCATAACCGCTAATTGTTGTGGTCCAAATAACTATATCCCTTTTGTCATTCCATCAAACACCTTCTATGCATCAACCTAGTCACCAAAACATAGATATATATGAGCAAAATTATTATGCACATACCCTTTCCTGAAGCATAAGCTTGATACGAATCCATCAATTTATAAGAACAATACATCTTTAACAAGCTATTGCCAAAAAAAAAAACCAAAATTTCAAAATGTTAACATACAGTATTGGAAAACCCAAAATTTCAAAATGTTAACAAGCTATTGATGTAGGATTAGTGTCGTTTTTTGAGCTGTCCACTGTAGTGTGTCTTCAACCATTAGATAACCACAAATCTACTCTCACACTTTGACGAAGTCTATCAAAAGTCAATAAACAAACATAATTAACATATAGTTCATGAATTCATAATTTCTCAACTTCGTCAAAAACTCCATACAAATTAAAAAGAACAAGAGGTTTTGAGCTGGAGAGTACCTTGAGCTCAAATCTAATGTAGACCAATATAAGGAAATAGAATATTAATGGAGGAGAGAGATTTCTCAAGAAGAGAGGGGAAATTAATGGAGGAGAGAGAAGGAGAGAGTAATTGAAGATGAGTACCAAATTAGGGGTTGGTAAAATACGAGAGCAGCCCGCCGTTTTCTCCGACCATCGTCGCCATTGCTGCTGTTAGCGATGATCAGAAGAAGAGAGAAAGGGCAATATTAGGTTTTTCAATTTTGGGAAAAATACAGTATAAAGATAGAGAGGTATAATAGATATTGGGTTTAAAACTAAGTCATATGGGTACAATGGGTTTATTGGGGTTTAGAAAAGTGGATGGGTTTTTAAATAAGTGGGGGTAAAACTTTGGGTTAAAAGAGTATTTTCCATTTTAAAAATTAACACTTCTTTTAAATATGACTTATTTATAATATGTCCCTCAAAATTTTAATAATTTAATATTAGTCCCTAAAATTATGAGCAATTTCAAAAATTTGTGGGAGTAACATAGAATCATTGTATATTTAAAATCAATAATATCTAAATAACCTTTACATATTTGCTCTTATAGGCACTCTATTAAATATCGACCAATATATTGCTATATCGGCCAATATATCGGGTTAAGGACCTTATCTCTGTAATATTTATATTATTTTCTTTTGTTTATTGATTTTTTTGATATATCGTCCGTTATTGAACATATGACTGATATATCCCTTTGAAGATATCAAGAAAATCATGTCATTATTAATTTGATTGTGGGCTCGGGTTTGAATCGTGTTTGGGAAATAAAATCGAAACCCGCAAAACCCACGAAGTTCACTATTCTTCTCCCAAATCTCTCCATTCTAGGCTCTCTCAAATTTTAAGCATATATCTTGATGCAAATTCTTATGTTTAAAATTTATTAATATGTTAGGTTACTTATTACAATGTCATGTTATGTATGAATGTTATCTTATATGACACCCAGTATTACATACATATCCCTGATTTTTGCAACTCGATGTCATGGATTTTATTTTTTAAATACTTATTTGATGTCCAACACTTGTAGTAGTCCTTCAAAAGCCTCTTCTAAAATTTTCTAAGCAAAGTATATAATTTCAAGAAATAATTCAAAATCTTGAGACTCATTCAAAATATGATGCTTTAATATTTTCACATCTCCTCTACTGTATAAATATAAGCTAAGCATCTCGCCTCATATTGAATGATGAATATTATTTATCAATGGGATCATATACTATTGTTTGTGGATAACAAAGATATCAAATCTTTTGCAGGCTTAACTGAACTTAAATACCTTATAGTTTACCAAAATTATATTTATATACTCAACTGGTATCTTGCTGCACTTTTTTTTTAAAATTTAGATAACGTATCTTGATGCTGTTAAATATCCTAATGTTTTCGAAAATTTAATGTTTGTACATTCTATTTTGTTACCTAAACATAAGAATGTTCTTTGTAATTTTCCTATATGAGTTTCATGGTATAATTTTAGAACAATTCTATATTTTATCCTCTTTCCATATTGACATACAATTATCTATTAATATATTACCATACATTACTAAAAGTTAATATGATGTAGAGTTTTATAATAGCGTTGGACGTTCTAAGGACCAAATTATGCAAACTTAAAGTGACATATAATATAATTAATTTAACAATGATAATTAA
Organism: Asparagus kiusianus; assembly: GCA_022839385.1. NCBI lineage: Eukaryota > Viridiplantae > Streptophyta > Magnoliopsida > Asparagales > Asparagaceae > Asparagus > Asparagus kiusianus. The sequence continues at coordinate 406,043 of BQKN01001054.1, forward strand.
TTTAGTTTAGTTAGTATTAGAATGTAATATAAAAAAAAAGGGTAATATAGTCATTGGAAAGTTTTTCCACAACTCCTTTTTTTAAAGGGAGTATGATATGATTATATTATATTATATTATATTAGATGAGATAAAACAAAGGGGTTATTTGCAACACTCCAAACTTCTGGGGGTCATGTGAAATTAACTGCTCTCTCTCGCGTTCAGGAGCTGCGATCGATCGAGGTGGGGGTGAAATGGCGAAACTGTTATCTAAGCTCAAGGGTTTCTTCAGCTCAAAAACCCTCGCAGGCGTTGACAAGGCGGGAAACCGCTACTTCACTAGAGTGGAGGACGTTGATGGAATCAGTAATCATCTCGCTCTCTCCTTGATCTCTTTCATCCTTTCTCTTTTTATTTTCTCGCGACCCATTTCTCGAATTTTTTTTACTGTTTAAAATCCTATGTTATTGGAGCTAATATGGGATCTTGGTTTTCCATTAAATTCATTGTTTGTGGTTTATTAGGTGTTGAATTGTATGGTAATTGTTTTCTTGGTTGCGGTTTGACTGACTCTGCTGCATAAATTAATGATTATTCTGATGGGAAAAGGTTGGTTTAGTAATTGTTTCTGTAGGATTATGAAATGGTGATGATTATTTTGTCTAGTTCTTCCTTGAATTCAATGCTCAGAGGTTTGACCGCGTAGTTTATGTTATCTCGGTGATTTGTGGTTATTAACAGAATCTGAGATCTGGGTTCTTGATAAAATACATGGTTCGATGTTAATGTGAATTGGTTTGGTTAATTAGGTATTGGATTATATGATATTGTTCTCTTGGTCGTAATTTGATTGAATCTGCTGCATAAATTCTTGATTATCTTGATGGGTTTCTGTTGATTTAGAAATCATTTTTGTATGGTTATGAAATGGTGATGGTTATTTTATCTAGTTCTTTTCTTCAATTTCTGCTCAGAAGCTGTTTGTGGATTTGACTAAGAGGGATCTGATGTGTAAGGTAACACCTTATACTATCTTAGTGATTCTTTGTTATACAATGAATTTGACCTGGGTTTTGATGTTTGATTAGATCTATCGAATAGGTTGGATATATAAGTGTTGTTTTTAACCTTTTATGACATGAAAAAAATTCTTTACAGCTTTAATAATCATAGATTATTTCTTTAAGAAAGTTCATTATTAATAGATTTTATTTTTCGATCCATGAATATGGAACTAGATTTCGTATTTCATTTGATTTATTGGATAATAGGCATTTTTGATACTATGTTTTTATGATGGGTTTGATGACTATGTTGTGGTGAATATATATAGCAAAATGAGCTACCAAGAGATAGAAGTGTGAAGCCCACACTTTTTGATGTAACTTTTAGGGTGGGCGTCATCACATGGCTACCTCTTGATAGCTTATTTAGCAAAATGAGCTACAATCTCATACCCATTATTTTCTTTAAAATAATAGTTTGGGTTAGAAGGCTTGATGTTGCACAGTTCTTCATTTCATGGTTGATCTATTGTCAGGTTTCAATGTTCTTTGCTTAAGGTTCATTTTTTGCTCCTTTTTTTCCTCCATAAAACAGAAGTCTATTTGGATGAAATTATGTCGTTATCTTATCGACTTCAAATGCAATGATTGAATGAGGATTAGTAAAGTATTTATTTTAGTGAAGCTTTTGAATTGAAAGATGCTCCTTCTTTTGAGTGAGTACTGGATTTTTATGCTCTCTCTTCATTTATTATTGCCATTATGTTGTTAGCAATACTAAAATCATTTCAAATACCTAAATAAAATTTTGGATGAGTATTAAGTATTATTAATTATACTTGACAGAGGTTGTCATGTTTTCTAACTTCCTAGTAATTCGACAGTGAAGGAGAAAAGATGGGTGATATTCAAAGGCGAGGAAGATCCGACAGCTATACCAGGTAGGTTTGAACAAATCATAAAGTAGGTGCTTTCTTTGTAATAGTGTGCCAGGATTTTTTTCATCATAGGTCATTAAATAGTTAGATTAGTTTTTACCAAGACAATAGCCATTTCTTTGTTCACATAAATAAATGTATTGTATTTCGCTATGTAGTACATGGCCTTGATCGAGTAAATCTTGAGATCTAACTACTTCTTGTGGTGTAGTTGAGTGGATATGCTGGTTGAATGGCCAAAGGAAGAAAGCTCCAACTCCACAGGCAAGAAAAATATCTTTGGTTGGTATTGTAAAATGTTTACGGAAGCTTGAGAAGTTACATGGTTTAATTTACTCAATCTTTATTCTTTATATATTTAGCTTATTGCATATCTATATACCTTTAGAAATTAAGTGAAGCTTATTGCAGTTCCATCACTATACAGTATATGCTGCATTGATTTGATTTATGTTAAATTTAAATAACTATAACTATAACTATATATATATATATATATATAGATATATATATATATATATGAATGAGTGGAGAGGATTGTGTCTCCTTGGTACCAAGCACAAAAAGTTATGCTTGGTAGTGAGGTGACATAATCTCCTCCACTCATTCAAATGGTTGCCTATCCTCATGCACTTCTCAACCCATGTGAATGTGATCCCCTATTTGAATGAGTGGAGGGGATTGTGTCACCTCACTACCAAGCACAAAATTTGTGTTTGGTACCCAAGTATACCCATATTTCTCATATATATATATATATATATATATATATATATATATATATATATATATATATATAAATGAAGTTTGTTTTCTGAATATCCCATCAACCGGGACACTCCATTTTATATAGTTTTCCGTGTCAGACATCCTATTCGTACACGTTGCACTCCCAAGTCTATAACTTGGACACTTTTAGAAAATGTGAAAGGTAAGATAATGATTATGTCAAAGGAAGAGAAAGTCCTAAAATATTTGCAACTATGTTACATGGGTAATTCTAATATGGAGCTAAACCTGTACCTGGCACGTGTCGTACCTATATCTGTACCCGACACTTGTTAGACACTCCTTAAATATATGCATATATTTATTCAGTCCTGTATTCAGACATGTACTCAATTTTATAATGCATATTTAAATTAAAACACTCGTCATACACTTCTTGGATATATATCATACACTTCACTTCCACTTTTATAACCTATTGAATAAGAGTCGAGTTTGTTTCAGCCTTTAGAGCTATGATTTAAGAGGACTATTTGCAATAAATAGATTAGAACTATGATTATATCCCATGAGTTTCAGCCGTGTCCCCGTACCCTACCTTTCACAAATTTGGTGTGTCCTACACCCATACCCATACCCATACCCGTGCAACTTAGTCTGCAATGGATTTGTAAGGGAACATAAATGAGCATGATCAAATGTTAATTAGTTTCACACATCTGAATCCATGTCATTTTTCTAACTATGCTAATGTCATAAGATAAGTAAAGAAATAGTCTAAAAGGGTGCTAAACTGCTGCACCTAAACTTTGAATATATTTGTGTCCTAATGTCCTCCTGAGTTACGGTGAGTTGTATTCACACGTATAAGTAAGACAACTGATTCATGTCACAAGGTTTTAACCTAGGGGCGGATCTACAGTGGGGGCAGTGGGGTCAACTGCCCCTACTGACCCTGTAAGAAATATAATTTGTATTGAACATCTACGCCAATTTACCCTCTATTTGCTTCACTGGCCTCTAGGCTAATGTGGAACAACATGAAATATGTAACTTTGAATCGTAAATTGAAAAGGACAGTTTTCTATGATGGGGATTTATTGGGGAAAAGAACTTTGGCTTGATGGGTTTCTTGGAAAACGAATGGAGAAGATGTTATGATGAACAATACATTTTCTATCCACTTTTACTTGGGAGGTTATTTGGTATTCTGATAAAAGCTTTGATTTGACCTTTTTTGTCTTATTTAGTTATAGGAATGATAGAAGCAGTCATGTGGATAAATTTGTTTTTTTTTCTTTTCTTCTTTTTCCTCCCTTTTTGGATAGTAGACAATAGGTGATCAACTAATCAGTTGAATTATGTTTGAGCATAGGATCAATGGCTAGGATTCAACTGATAAGTAAATAAAAACTAAGAATTTTCTTCATCAGCTAATTATAATGAAATCTCAACCTATATATTTATAGGGTTATACAATTTTATTTTCTATCATAGCTTTTAAAATTAAAAACTATAATTTAAATTCAAACAAACTTCTAATCCTACTACAAGTACTCTGTCCTACTAGATTAAAATTCTAACTAAGTCCAAAAATTAAAGTTTAAAAATTTAAAATCTAACCAAATAAAATCCAAAATTCTAATAAAATAAAAAATATACAATTTGAATTTCTAACAACTCTATCTATAAAGTTTCTTTGGGTCTTGTCTTGCATCACTAGTCATGCATATTTTTAAAAATAAACTCCCATATTTAATATTAGTGCTACTAACATTTAGGTAAAAGTATCATTAACTAGTTATGTTTGTAGTTTTGCCCCCAGTGACAAAAGTTTGTGGATCCGCCCTTGTTTTAACCTACAAAAAATAAAATAAAAATTGAACAGTCCGCATCCAATAATTTAGATGATCAAAGTTCTTGAACTTCATATAAATTTTGTGATCCGGTTCTATCACTATCTTTATTCATTGCCTCAGCTCTAAACTCCACTGCATGAAGAATCGAAGTGTGAGCTGCCTCTTAAATCCTCCTCTAACATGCGTTATCCATCAATTTCCTCTTAATATTTGTGATTGCTCATCTCAGTTGTATGGGTATGGGTACTGGAGTTGTACGGGACACGACAAACTTGTAGAAGGTGGGTAGGAGGACACGGCTATATATGTGCATGTTATATATATTATATGTATTAAAATTAATAATTTACATAAGATCAATATCGTTTTTTCATTTATATTAGATGAATATATAAGAAATAGATGTGAAGTGTAGAAGATATGTCCAAGAACTATATGTGGAGTATTTTAAATTAAAACATGTATTACATAATTAAGTATACGCTTGAACAAGCGTGTGCATATATTCAAGAAGTTTCGGTACGGGTATGTGTCCATGGTTACGGCTTCTGATCGAAGCACCCAGGTAATGCTCATCAAGGGACTTACAATGAGTTGAATTCACGCATATTAGTGGTGCAACTGACAGAAAACAAGTCCTTTTCAGTTAGCGTCCTGCTACCTCAAAATTTATCAGGACCCTGTTATGTCAAGAATTTTTTATTCTTCTTGTTATCAAATTGGGATTGCCCCTCTGCTCCAATCTTTAGTGGCTAGAAAGATCCTCTATGAGTATGAATAAGCTCCAGCGAACACGGGCTCATGTTCATGTTTCTTCTTGTAATTTGAGAATATCTAAGATGTGTGTGCATGTAGGCTTAGGCACTTTTCTTGTATACTGTACATGATGTGTTTTTTCTGATCTGAGCTGCAACTTGTAATCCATATCTTGTTCTTCAACCAAGGGTCTACTTTCAAATAGAAATTGAACTGCAAACTGTATTAACTCATAACTAGACGGTAGCAGAAGAAAAACTAAATCACATGAGATAACTAATGAAGTGTGATAACTCGTTCTTGTTAACTTTATGTGGCAGCCCTGATCTCTAACACGCATCTAGAACATAATTTTTTTGTTTTTGTATGTACGAAACTTCTGCACCTAAACTTTGTAATTTTCTTACATTCCAACACATTAAATATGGGCCATAAAGTGGCCTTTCCTAAGTTTCAACTTGCTTTAAGTAGACACTAGAACTGGCATATGAATAGGCTCAAGACATCCACTTAATCATGATCCTAAATTTTGAGGACGCCATTTGGTACTCTTTTTGCTTTTACGTTTCATTATTGACTACAAGTACAAGTGGGTTAAACTCTTGGTAAATTCTTGTTTGAGATGCAGTAGGTTTAATTTGTCGGCTTCTAATAGTCATTATACATCTGCAGGAAATGGTTCAGCTGGAGGCAATGCGGGAGCGCGTTAAACAAAATGTCTTACGTATGTAACTTCTTAGTTATATACTAGCATATTTTAAGATCAAATATTGTCTACTAGCATATTTTAAGATCAATCATGAAAATGTCTGCGAGCAGCTACATCATAAGAGATATCTTTCTCTTTACTCTATATTTTGAGAAAAATTCTCGACTATATATGGAACCTTTAGTAACAGATTATGTTTCAGTACTTTCACTAACCAAACTAGAGGTTATGGTTGAACTGCCCTAGTTAAATGTAATAATCAAGTTTTCTTTCTTCAATCATTCCACCATGTACCAATTTCAGCAATAACATTTCAGTTGTTTGTTATGCAAGTAAATGATAACCTTTTATAGTTTTACATTTATCAAAGCAGAAAGATATATAAAAGATATTTTTATGCCAATGCCCTAATTTCCATGCATCCCTCAATTTTATCAACCTGTAAGTACTTTGGCAGCTTGGTTACCATACCTTAAGAATGTTATTGCTTCCTAACCAACATGCTATGCATGTTAACATTGTTTATACATACTTTTTTATCTGAAGAAAGATTGTTTTATACCTTCGAGCCAAACTAATTCTTCAGTTGTAGGTAAGTGGTTATTGCATCATTAGCGGCTCTTTCTTAAATTTTCATTGTTTCTTGTCAAAGTTTTGAAGAAAGAAGAAGAAGAAAAGAAGGCAAGTGGTGCTTATCCTCATCAGAGAAAAAATATTGGTATGTCATTTACTTAGCAATGCACTTTAAAATAGAATGCAATACACACTTTATTATTGTAGTTACTAGTTAAGTGTTGTAATGAAATCCTTGTATTGATTTTTTTATATCTATCCACAAAAGAAAAGAAATATAGCAATCTCATTGAAATTATTGTTTGGCATTTCTAGCATTTGATGCTCATTGAGCAATTTCTGACTCCTGAAGCGAATTCTGCAGCTTTTAATCCGGAGAAAACATCAGAAGGTTTTTTGAGGAAAGAGAAAAGATCACAAGTGCATAAAAGTTTATATTTACAGCTTAACTTTTTTTTGTTGTTTATACCACTTCTTCCATTTCCATTTGCTTATACCACTTCTTCCATTTTTTGTTGCTTATACCACTTCTTCCATTTGCATTTTATCTAAGTAAATATTTGGCATTTGTCACAAAACTAAGTCGGGGAACACGGCTTGCTGTGCTCAATCCTAACATTCAAATGCGGAAAGATGAGAAATTAGGTGATGTTCACGTGCATGCTTAACCTCTTTCTGTTGTTCATGTACTGGACATTGGAAAAACTACATGATTGGTGATTCAGCATGTATCCGTTTGATCCACATGAAATACTTCAGTACCTTCTTGTGCTTTATATTCTTTTTCATTGATTAATCAGCTATATTTCCTGCATTGAATTGGTAAATTTTATCCATTTGACCCAAATTACGAAAGTGCAGAAACTTACTGATTATAATTACCTACTCATTTATGTCAAAAGTGACAGGACTAGGACCGAAAAGATGTTCTTTATATCCAGAAACGTTGGAATTTGGTACCAATTGACCGATTAGTAATATCTTTTGTTGCAATGTTCATCATTATAGCCATCTAGCATTTTTATTAGCATGGGTTGAGAACGGAGTACAACTATATGAGCTGAGGTGTTTCTACAAAAGGATTAACCTAACTTTATGACCGTCTGCTTGCGTAAAGCCTTCAAATAGGGCTGGTATTGGGTTAGGTTGGGTATTCTTACCCTACCCTCAAGGCATTAGATTCAGGCCCGTTTGTGATCGGGTTTGTCTTCTTGATACCTGTTGATTTCGGGTTCTAGTATTAGAAAAAGTAATGAGCCATACCCTTCCAAGTGCTTATCACATCTTGGTTCTGTTTCATCTTTGAGGTTTGATCCAGTATAATGAAAGAATATAACTATAAATTAAACGTGACTACTTGTGATATAAAAATTACTGTATACTTAAGAATCATATTTAAAAGTTACGTTAGTCCTTTTGTGCATTTTCATTCATTCAACTCTTTCCTTATGAAATATAAATAATTTATGTAACTATTTTGGATGAGCATCCAAAAAATTATTACACTTAAAAGGGAAAAAAATTGCTTATTTTTATGGGATATTTACAAGTGAAAACCTTTACCAACTTATTTTAATTTAACTAAATAATATGTGCATATACACACGTACACAATAGAGCATAATTAGCTCATAATATCTATACAGTGGGTATGATTTAAGTTGACTCGAACCAGTTCTAGTTTTCGTAAATCTTTGTCCTACCTACTTTAGGTTAAGGAAGTGAGGTAACTATTCAATAAAATGATATTAAGCATGTTTCCCATATCTTCTCAAAATGGGGTATTTCTTTGCAAGGGAAAGAATCAGTACGTATTTGATTCTTTGAGGAATGAAATGAGAGAATTGGATTTGGATTATTCATATTCTGGCCAGGACTGGTTCAATTTAATCTTATCCAACCTGAAATCGAGACTGGGGATATCGGACCTAGTCCTGTTTGGCCCCTATCAGGTTGGGATAATTGGGAACATTCTTAGACTCTTATTCCTTTGAGTTAGTTCCTAATTCCTATCCAGGGCTATATAACTAATCAAGTAACTTTGTTTTGCATTTTAAAGGCAATTGAGAGTAAAAATTTAACTCACTTCAGACAAAGTTTAAAGTTCTGCACGAGCTTTAAAAATTATGTAGATTGAGTTAGCATCTGGAAAAAAAATGGGAGATGATGGATTCACAATATGAAAGCTTTATTCAGTATATCAAAATGCCAAAATAACTACTAATTGGAATTTTCAAATGTTATGCACTTATGCTCCACAGCTCCAATTCTAGTTGTAACCTTATGCTATTTTTTATATATTTTCCCCTTCAATTTCATTTGATATTCTTTTAGATGTATTATCTAGAAATCATTTGAAGTGCTCATATGAACTGGTTAGGTCTAAATCATTACTTAAATACAGGGAAAGATGGATCACCAGATCTTAGGAGTTTCATCCAACAGTTCCCTGATGCTTCCTTTGGCCACAAGAATGGTAGAGTCTTTATCTTTTTGTAGTACACTGTATGCTTTCTCTGATTGAATCTTTTTTGGTGGCTACATGATACTGTTATTGTAGAATACTTATAAATACTGATGATCCTTTTTTTTGGCCATGCTAAACAGTTTGCTTAGATTCCACCCTCGTGCTTTCCTTTTCAGAAAACTAATGCCTGATCTCTATGGTCACTTGGAATTTTTATCTTTTATGACTTTTTTCCTGCTTGAACCTATCCTTCTAGCCTTTCACATGTTTCATTTTTTAATAACGTTGTACTATGCTATTGTTTTCTTAAGATTTCGTAAGTTGTTTATTTATACTTCTGTGTGTGTCGATGCTATGTATGTGTGTTGTGTGTAGACACACAACAGCAACAGCGACAGTTTTTATCCCAAAATTTGGAGGCTGGCTCCACGAATCCTAATCTTCCTTTCAATTCGATTTAGGTCTATCTCATCTTTTAATTTAATCTATATCATATGTGATGGGAAATAACAAGATGGAGATTCTTGGTTTCTCATAGACATTCTTCTCTCCTTCCTTCTCAAATGAAAAAAAAATTACAATCATATTTCCAGAAAAACTGAGAAAAATAAAATCCTAACTAAAGAAGAGATAACAACAAACAACTAAAAGAAGATGGCATCAGATAAGACCTTAACCAAAGGAAAGGATAAAATCAAATAAAATCATAAAATCGTAATTGAACTAAATCTGATCAAATCTTCATTTAAGATTCAAATCTAAATTTACCCTGCATCATATCTCTTCCTCTTGAAGAAACGCGTCCTCGAGTTTAAAATTGCATAGCATTGATGGACTTTGAATTCTTGTATTGCTAAAGTCAAAGCTACAAAGGCGGATTTTTTCAGCTCTAATACCAATTGATGGGGAACAACAAGACGGAGATTCTTGATAGGACTTATTTGGATCAAATAAAATAAAAGACAAATAATAAAATTGCACTCTTCATTTGAGAATAGAAAAAGATATAGTCACACCTGGGCACCTTACATGCCCAATACTAGCAGCAATTCACATGCAGATTTCCCACAAACATTCTTCTCTCCTCCCTCCTCAAAAAAAAAAATATAATCTTACTTATAGAAAATGAAGAAAAATAAAATCCTAACTAAAGAAGAGATTACAACAAATAACATCCTAACTAAAAGAAAATAACATCAGATAAGATCCTAACCAAAGGAAATGATAAGATCAAATAGAATCATAAAATCCTAATTGAACTAAATTTGATCAAATCTTCATGAAACCTTTTTTTTAAGGTTCAAATCTGAATCTGTCTTGCATCAAATCTCCCCCTTTTGAAGAAACGCATCCTCAAGTTGAAAATTGCATAGCATTGATGGACTTTGAATTGCTGCATCTCTGATGTCGAAGCTACAAAGGCGGATTTTTTCTACTCTGATACCAAATGACAGGGAACAACATGATGGAAATTCTTGATAGAACTTATTTGGATCAAATAAAACGAAATACAAATAACAAAATTGCACTCATCATTTGATAATAGAAAAGATATAAATATGGACCTCACGCCCAGGCACCTCATATGCCAGCATCTCACATACCTAATACTAGCTGCAATTCACATGCAAATTTTCACAAATATTCTTCTCTTCTCTCTCCTCAAATGAAAAAATACAATCTTAGTTATAGAAATACTAAGAAAAATAAAATCCTAACTAAAGAAGAGATAACAACAAATAACATCCTAACTAAAAGAAGATAACATCGGATAAGATCCTAACAAAAGGAAATGATAAAATCAAATAAAATCATAAATCTTAATTGAATTAAATCTGATCAAATCTTCGTGAAACCTTTTTTTAGATTCAAATCTGAATTTGTCCTGCGTCAAATATCCCCTCTTGAAGAAACTTATCCTCTAGTTTAAAATTGCATAGCATTGATGGACTTTGAATTGTGGCATCGCTGATGTCGAAGCTACAAAAGCGGATTTTTTCGGTTCTAACACCAAATGATGGGGAAAAACAAGATGGAGATTTTTGATAGAACTTATTTGGATCAAATAAAACGATAATACAAATAAAAAAATTGCACTCTTCATTAAGAATAATAAAAGATAATAATATGGGCCTCACACCCGAGCACCTCACATGCCTAATACTAGTTGCAATACACGTGTAAATTTCTTATATACATTCTTCTCTTCTCCCTCCTCAAATGAAAAAAAATACAATCTTATTTATAGAAAAACTAAGAAGATAAATAAAATCCTAATTAAGAAGAGATAACATCAGATAATATCCTAACCAAATGAAAGGATAAAATCAAATAAAATCATTAAATCCTACTTGAACTACATTTGATCAAATCTTCATGAAATCTTTTTTTTATAAAGATTCAAATCTGAATATGTCCTGCATCAATATGCTTGTTAATTGGTTCCAACCAAGTCCTCTTGGGTCCATCTCTAACCTCCTTGCTTCAGTAGTTATAATGTTATCACCTCTCGTTGTTGGTGCATTTTATGGGCTTTGCTGCACATAGCCAAACTATTTCAATTGATGTTCTTTCATTTTGTCCTCAATAGAATCAAGTCACGATCCCCTACATGTTTTATCCTATTTCGTAGTGTATTAACTATTTCATTTCTGCCACCCTCATTTTCACATGTTGTCTTTTAATTGCCCAACATCACAATATGTATCTATATGCACATATAAATATATGGATATGTATATATATACATATACATGCACACACATATAGACATACATACATACATAACATACTTAAATACATATATATGTGTGTATTCAGTAGTATTAAATATTTAATCTGCATTTGGATCCTCATAGTGATTGGATGATCATCTTCCTAAACCCTCTCTGCCCATTGCTTTGGCATGGTCAATTAAATTGATTGTAACTACTAATGCAATACACTTATCTTATTTACAACTAGAAAGAATCATTCCAGAAGCAGTAGATAGTTACCACTAGGAACATGATCATCTTATTCTCAAAGGAAGGTGAGAGGATTTGAATCCTTTGGTTCCAATGTGAAAAAGCCTAAGGTCACAGAGCAAGGAACAAACATTCTTCTGATTCTCTGTTACCTTAGAGCTATCATACTGTCAAATTTACATGTTGCATATTTTAGTATCAGCTATTTTATTAATACATGCATATTTTCCTCCTTTTGTAATATAGGAGATGAGGGATCAACTGCAAATGATGACACCAAGACTGAAGATAGGTATGGTTTATTATGCTCACAAAACTTACCAAACCTGAATTTAGATATTGTTGCAACACATAATGATTCTTTCTTTATTACCATTAATTTATCTATTGAACTTGTCCTTTCTTACACAAAGGAAGTTGTAAGTTTGGAGTAGTGACGATTTCACTGTCATTTTATTTTAAAAATTCACTGAACACCATGGAAAAATCTCACATTCTTGAAGACATTTACATGCTTACTTTCATTGAATGCCTTCCTAACATGAAAAATCTAGCCTTGGCATGTGAATAGCCAGGGCTAGGAACAATCTATTGTCTAGAACCTAATTCATGTGTAATATAAGAAGCTTATTTGTGTTAGTTAAGTTCGTAGTGAAAACCGTATAAATTTTGAATATTAAGATATACAGGTACATGTACGTGTATTATGTATTGGATCTAGCACCTCATTTAAGAAAAAGCTAAATTGCACTTAAATACCCTATTGTTTCCCAAAAAAGCATTTATATACTCCAAGTTTCAAAATGGAGCAAAAAAAATACCGTAAGTTGTTTGCCGTGTGAATTTGCTTAACGATGTTAAATTTAACCTTTAAAGATAGAATACTCTGCCTAAATAACCCCCCATGGTTAAGCTTAAGACCCCCAAAACCTTATAGTTACAACTAATTTTCTCAAAATCTCTCTCCCACTTCCACAATGAAAAACTAGGGTTTTTTAGTTTTATGTCTAAAATCTCTCTCGTTCTCTCTCCTTGAGTTCTGGTTGAGGAATACAACGAGCTGTAGCAGATGGTCCCAATTCTATGGTTTCAAATTGGAGGAACCGAGGAAGATACTCAGATTTTGAAGGTTTAGGGCTCTCTGATTTGTTTCTGAAGGTAAAGCCACCTCCTTTGATCGATTTTGACATAGCATGGAAGTCTAATTAAATTAGGGGGAAAATAGAATTTGTGTTTACATGGAAGAAGATGAAGAAGATTAAGATGGAGGAGGAATGATATTTAATATGAGAAAAGGGTTGCTAAAACGGTAATTAATACAATAGCTGAGTCAGTGTTTTTAAAGGCGCGTGCCTCATTGCGCCTCATGCGCCTTACGATGCGGGGCGGTGGCGATGCGCCTCACATCTGATGCAGCAGCGCCTTTTGCGCCTCGCGTATATCCGTACTTTGTGTAGGATGCATGTAGTACATTTCCTCATATAGTTTTGTTTGTTAACATTTCAATCGAGTCTTTATACTTGATATTCCATATCCCAAAAGCAAAATAAATCCATTAGGCTTTTTTAATAACCTTCAATTGAGGACCATTACTAATCCTTAGTTTGGATATAAGTCTTGATTTAACATTTGATTTGAAAATTTATGAAATTTGCTACTATGTTAGGTGTTAGCATTAGAAATTAAGGCAATATATTGTGATTTTGTAGCAAGATATTATTTATCATGATATTTTTTATGTAAATTCTAAAAACATGTTCTTTCGCGCTTGATTACATATATTGAAATATTACGTGTGTGGTGTGCGCCTCGCATCACTCGAGCGCGCGCATCGCGTTACGCCTTGCGCATGTGCGCGTAAAGATGTTTTGCGCCTCGCATTGCGCCTCGCGCATTGAAAACACTGAGCTGAGTGTTGTTGGTAAGTAAATTAGTCACATGAGGCAGCACTGTGAAAATATTTTTGGAATATTCTTGCAGCTAGTTAATAGAAGGTAACTAACTGCACTTTTTTTAAAACTTGGGTTTTTTTAGCCTCGTTTTGAAACTTGGTGTATATAGGTGATGTGACTAGAAAGAGGTGGGTCTCATCATTGGTCTGTCTCTTGGTAGCTGACCTAGTAAATTGAGCTCTCACCTCATAAATAAGTCATGTGTATGTATCCTGAAGAGAAACAATTTTATCTAGATTATAAGACATATCTCTTGCTTTTGGCATATTTCTTTTTAGTGAGCAACCACTTAGCATCTTTGTTTACTGACAAGATGTGCATGGAAGAAGTTCATGACTGTAAGGGGTTATCTTTCTTCTTACAGAAAACCTGATCACATTTATAGCCTTCATTTTTTTGCGGTATATTTAAAATCTTCAGAAGTGCAATGTGGCAATTTTTACTGTCCTTTTAAGAGCTGATTCGGCAAGAGCTGTCTAAGTCTTGACGCAGTGTGCTGAATGTTCCTACTAAAGAAATTAAAACTTGTAAATGTCTTCATGTATATATTTGGGAATTGATCCAATTTCTAATACATATTCCTTTGATGTTTATTTCAGGTCTACAGAACCTACAGGATCTGGCCAGTCATTCAAACCTGGGATGTGGCAGCCACCAACGTGAAGACGCACAATCTCATTTCTATACAACTATCAAGATTCGTTCATGGTTATCAACTATTTGAACTTCAAGGTTGAGATACAACTGGGAACTTAGGTTCTTTTTTTTTG
>BQKN01001054.1:445747-462275 GCA_022839385.1 Asparagus kiusianus
CCCCCCCCCCCCCCTCCCCCTAAAACCACAAACCCAAAAAAAAGGAAGAAATGTTAACAAGTGCTGTATTGCTGTATTACTCCCTCAGTCATCCAGACCCCTATCGTGAATTTTTTTCCAGCTATGTCAATGTCATTGGATAAATAAACAAGTAGTGCTAAACAGAAAAAGGCTAAATGGGTTCATTAATTAATATAAATACAAATAAGTCGATGTACACATATACATGACTCGTACATATATACACACATACAACTACCATCTTGATTACCCCCTTCTACCCTCTATATTCAAAAAGTTCCAACATGACAACCAAGTAATCTTATGTTCAGCCACCATAATTCCGAGTAAGCTGACCTCCATACACCCAAAATCAAGAATTGGTTGATGAAGCAGAAGTTGACAAAAAGGACAGTAATGATATAGGTCAGCAAACTGTATGCATCCTCAAATTATGGGTCATCAAACTGTCCTATAATAATTGAAGGGAGCAAAAAAGAGAGAAAGAATACACCTCTCGATCTGCTGCGACAATGATGACCCTCGCTAAAATGTTTTCTCCTCGACACGCCAGATTAAAGTCTCTTGAAAATACTAGATCAGACCGAACACTGCCCATTGGTCCCAAAATAGCCTATTTTTTTAACCCATCAAGTGGAGCGTTGTTTTGTGAAAATCCAAAAAGGAAAAGAAAGAGATATTGTAATATCCATTTTATTTAATAACGTATATAATTTATGTTACGTTATGTTGTGTTTTGATCTTCACTTTTAATTTTTGTTCAATGATTTTATGCTTACCGTAAGAGACTTCTAAATCGATTTTTAATATAGAGGGATAAATATCACTTATGAATTTAAATATATTTTTTGGATCAATTTCTTTAATAAAAATGATACTATTTTGGGGTTTTTAGATATTCCTCACTCAAATCACCCATATTTTGATACAACTCCCTCAAATCATCATAATAGATATTACCTCACCTAACTCACATCACTAAATTGAAATAGGTCCCTCTAGTTAGTTGGGGTTATAAATGAGAATGAATATTCCGTTATATTTAAATTTTATACTGGATTGACTGTTATTACCCCTCCCTTCTTCTTCCAAACACATTATTCATTTACTTGAACACGTTACGAAAAAGAACCCAACCCCAATCCCGTTTAACTAAAGAATCCTAAACCCAATTAATTCACCCTTTTCCCCTAACAACGGTCCTCTCCTTCAATGACTATTTTTTTCCTTCTTTTTTTGGAGTCAATAAAAGGCATTGAAGAATCTCCATAGGCAAGTTTGTAAAGGCACAATCCTAGTTAACCTTAATCCAATCCTAGTTAGAGCATTTGGATAATTATACTAATAGAGAGAGCTATTTAAACTAACTTATATTATTTAGGAGAGGTAAGGTGATATGAGGGAGTTATATCAAAATATATGTGATTTGAGGGAGGAATATCTTTAAAACCCCTGTTATTTTTAATAAATAGGGGGATCTTTTTAATCAAATCAAAAATATATTTATAAGTTATTTAAGATTTAAACAATTATGTTTAAATACTAATAAATCAAAGATGTAAAGAAATTTAGAAATGGAAATAAGAACTCCATTCAAAAAAAATTATTGAATACAAACATGAATAACTTCAAAGTGGGTGTCGTCTCCTTCACTCTTCTCCAAAGTGGTTTTCGGCCATTTTCCACTTTTTTAAACAAACTTTTGAGGGATCAGTGGAGGGTTGAGTTCAAATCTAGGGGTTTTTTTTTTGGGTTCTCTTGAGCTTACATGAGTCCGAGCTAGAGAAGAGAGGGGGGAGAGAGCGCGCATCAGTTTTTGGGGGAAGGGTTAAGGTATAGTTTTTGGGGGAAGGTAGGGCTACGGGAGAGGAGGAGAGAAGAAAGACACAGAGAAGAAGAAGAAAAAAAGGGGTATTTTCAAAACTTTTTGGGGTTAATTTTTGGGTGGGGAAAGGTAGGGTTAGGGGAGAGGAGGAGAGAAGAAAGACAGAGAGAAGAAGAAGAAGAAAAGCAGTATTTTTAAAACTTTTTGGGGTTAATTTTTGGGAGATGGTGAAAAAGGGCTAGATCACAATTTCTTGGGTCTTTTGGGGTTAAAGCACATGAGAAAAACTTTAAGGGGTCGGGCCACAAGATCTTTCTTTTTTGGGACCTTAACACATTTTCCCCTTATTATTATCATCATCTACTTCCATATTGTATATCCACTATCAACATAAATCAAATAAATTGCGACAACTGTGACAATAAAGGGCCACTAAACATGCGGGACCAGTAGCCCCATATATTTTGAAAACACATTTTAGCGAAACCGATATCTTTTTGGCAAAGGTCAGTTTTGTTAAATAATTAACAAAACGGTCAATTTTGCTAATTATTTAACAATATGTGCTCTTTTGAAAAGAAACTCCAAATTAAGGGGGTCGTAGGTTAGTACGTTAAGTTTTTACCTAGTTTGAAAGTCAGAATTGTGATCCATATCTAGTTTCAAGAAGCAAAAGATAGCAGTGTCCCAAACGACGCGGCCTATTTACAACGACCTCCTCCTTTTTTCCAGCAAAATCCCTTAAAACCCGATCCATATCTAGCTTCAAGAAGCAAAAGACAAGAGCATCCCAAGCGACGCGACCTATTTACAACAACCTCCTCTTTTCTAGCAAAACCCCTAAAAACCCTAACCCTAATGGCGAAAAAGTAGGCGAAAAAGAGACCAGCACAACTACCACCTCTAGCGCCTCCTACTTCCTCATCTGACGTAGAAGGATCCTCCGACAATCAAGAGCCCATCACAAAGAGCCCCAACCCCAAAACCCCAACCAACAACCAAGAATCCAATGGCGAGAGTGAATCTGGCTCCAGCGACGAAGAAACCGTCACGAAGAGCCTCGTCCCCAAAAAACCCCAACCAACAACAAAGGAGAAGGAATAGACGACATGAGCGAATCTAACTCTGGCGACAACAAAGAAGACAAATAGGGTGAAAAGCCCCGATCTGACACCAAGAAGCTCGAGTCCGTCTCCACAACGGCGACACCCACACTCAAACCCTTAGGTGCCTGTGAGAAATCAAACAAGAAGAGCAAAGACAATGAAAAGGACAAGTCCTTGTTCCAGGGGATCTGGAACCTCGACGATGAGATCACGATCCTCAAAGCCATCATTGAGTTCGAATCCTTACACGGTCGGTTCAAGCGTGAAGGCACGGGGATTCGGGACTTTCATCACTTTGTTACGGATTCCTTGAGCCTTAAGGTCAACGATACACAACTTAATGAAAAAATTAGGAGGCTAAGGGAATTACGAGACAATAGCTGCCCATGCGAAGAGAGACCGGGAAAGGGAGTCTAGTCTGGTAAACCATACGATGAGAAAGTGCACGAGCTGTCAAAGGAGATTTGGGTGATGATGAATGAAAATGAGGTGAAAGTGAATTCTAAAAGGGCGGCGACGACTGTGGCTAATGATGGTGATGGGGAGAGTTTGAAGAGAAAGTATTTGTTCTTAAATGATGCCTTGTTAAACCCGGGGCAGAATGTGTCTAGGGAGGTACTGACAGCACTTGATCCGGAAACGACGATGCTTTTTGAGAGCAAGTTCAAGAAGCAAAGAGTGAAGGATTTAAAATGCAAAATTCACGAGCCAGACTTAGTGAAGCAAGCACTTAACTCCATAGGAGAGGATAAAGAGAGTACGACAGATTGAGCTTGTGAAGTCTCGTTGGTAAATTCATGACCCTTTGTGATATTTTTAGTTATCTGTTTGGTTGCGTAGTAAATTGATTGAAGCTAGTTGGTAGATATACTTTTTACAAATTGTTTCCTTTTTTTGTCTGGTTCTGACTTTCAAACTAGGTAAAAACTTAACATGGTACATTTTCATTGGATGACTTAACCCTTAGCTTTAGAAAATCTACTATTTTCAAACTATAGTTGCGCATTTAAATCTTTCAATTTCTTGCGCGAAAAAAAAGACTATTATTCATATTAAATATGTTAAGCAAAAAACCGTAGATTTACTATGAAACAGGGCAAATTTATGAGGCACAAGGCTTCGCGGATGTTCATGGTGGTCTGCCAAAAAAATCACAGATAGCTAAAGGAACAATATGGTGCTTAAGAATACATAATATTTTGTTTTAAGACTCCATAGTCAGCTCAAATTGGTATATGAGTTAAGCCATTTAGAACCATTTGGTGTAACCTCAACGACTTAGAAAATCAACCCTCAATTGACTGCAATTAGCAGTTTACTTCCAAATCATTTGGAGTATAGTAGCATACGTCCCTCTGTTGTTATTTGATTCACCTAATTGATGACAACCAAGATAGTATCTTCATCCAAACAAGGTGCAGCAACTAGCAACAACAAAACGATTAAATCCATCAATAGCCAACGGGACTTCCCAAGCTCAATCCGTCGTACTCTCTATATTCTCCATTATGGAGTTAAGTGCTTGCTTCACCAAGTTCAGCTCGTGAATTTTACATTTCAAATCCTCCGCTCTTTGCTTCTTAAACTTGTTCTCGAAAAACATCATCGTTTCCGGATCAAGTGCTGTCAGTAACTCCGCAGACACATCTTGCCCCACGTTTACCAAGACATCATTCAAGAACAAATACTTCCTCTTCAAACTCTCCCCACCACCATCATTAGCCACAGCCGTCGCCACCCTTTTAGCTACCCTTTTAGAATTTACTTTCATCTCATTTTTATTGCCCACCCCACAAATCTCCTTTGAAAGCTTCCCAGACTTGACTACATTCCCGATCTTCCTCGCACAGACAGCTGTTGTCCCGTACTTCTCTTTGAGTCTCATAATTTTTTTCATAAACTTGTGTATCGTTGACCTCAAGGCTCAGTGAATCCTTAACAAAGTGATGAAAGTCCCGAATCCCCGCGCCTTCACGCTTGAACCGATTGTGCTTGGACTCGAACTCAATGATGGCTTTGAGAATCGTGATCTCATCGTCGAGCCTCCAGATCCGCTAGAACAAATACTTGCCCTTTCAATTGTCTTTGCCCTTCTAGTTTGATTTCTCATCGGCGCCCATGGGTTCGATAGCAGGTGTCGCGATCACCGCCACCGCCGCCGTGAAGACATACTCGGGCTTCTTGGTGTCAGATCGGGGGCTTTTAGCCTTCTCGTCGTCTTCTTTGTCATCGACGGAGTCATATTTGCTCCCGTCATGTGTTCCTTCTACTTTGTTGTTGGTTGGGGTTTTAGGGACGGGGCTCTTCGTGATGGTTTATTCGTTGTTGGAGCCAGATTCACTCTCACCACCGGCTTCTTAGTTGGGGTTTTAGGGTTGGGGCTCTTTGTGATGGGTTCTTGATTGCCGGAGGATCCTTCTTCGTCGGATGAGGAAGTGGACGGTCGCGACATCCGCTCTCAAACCCTTGGGCGCCGGTGAGAAATCAAACAAGAAGGGCAAAGACAATGGAAAGGGAAAGTCCTTGTTCCAGCGGATCTGGAGCCTCGACAATTAGATCACGATCCTCAAAGCCATCATTGAGTTCGAGTCCAAGCACAGCAGGTTCAAGCGTGAAGGAGCGGGAATTCCATCAGTTTGTTAAGGGAATCCTAAATCTTGAGGCCAACGATACATAGCTTTATGAAAAATTAGGAGGCTAAGGGGAAGTACAAGACAACAGCTGCCCGTGCGAGGAAGATCGAGAAGGCAGTCTAGTCTGGGAAACCACACGATGAGAAAGTGTACGAGCTGTCAAATTTGATTTGGGGGGTGGGGAATGAAAATGAGGTGAAGGTGAATTCTAAAAAGGCGGCAACGACTGTGACTAATGATGGGGGGAGAGTTCGAAGAGAAAATATCTGTTATTAAATGATGCATTGGTAAACCCAGGGAAGAATGTGTCTGCGGAGGTACTGGCAGCACTTGATCCGAAAACGGCGATGCTTTTTGAAAACAAGTTTAAGAAGCAAAGAGTGGAGGATTTGAAATGCAAAATTCATGAGCTGGACTTGGTGAAGCAAGCACTTAACTCCAAAGTGGAGGTGAGAAATCAATCCAGAAGAGCGAAGACAATGAAAAGGGCAAGTCCTCGTTCCAGCGGATTTGGAGCCTCGACGACGAGATCACGATCCTCAAAACCATCATTGAGTTTGAGTCCAAGCACGGTCGGTTCAAGCATGAACGTGCGGGGATTCAATGCTACCCATGCGATACACAACTTTATGAAAAAATTAGGAGGCTAAATACAAGACAACAGCTACCCATGCGAGGAAGACCGGGAAGGCAGTCTAGTCTAGGAAACCACACGATAAGAAAGTGTGTGAGCTGTCAAATGAGATTTGGGGGGTGGGGAATGGAAATAAAGTAAAAATGAATTCTAAAAGGGCAGCTAAAATGGAGGCGACGATTGTGACTAATGATGGGGAGAGTTTGAAGAGAAAATATCTGTTATTAAATGATGCATTGGTAAACCAGGGCAATGTGTCTGCGAAGGTACTGGTAGCACTTGATTCGAAAATGGTGATGCTTTTCGAAAACAAGTTTAAGAAGCAAAGAGTGGAGGATTTGAAATGAAAAATTCACGAGCTGGACTTGGTGAAGCAAGCACTTAACTCCATAGTGAATGATATAGAGATTACGACGGATTAAGCTTGGGAAGTCACGTTGGTAATGAAGCTGGACTTGTTTTCGAAAAGCATTCTCGTTTTCAAATCAAGTGTTGCCAATACCTCCGCAGACACATTCTGCACCTAGCTTCCATCAATTTACTACGCAACCAAACATATAACTAAAAATATCACACAGGGTCATGAAGTTACCAACGAGACTTCCCAAGCTCAATCCGTCGTACTTTATATCCTCCACTATGGAGTTAAGTGCTTGCTTCACCAAGTCCAGCTCATGAATTTTGCATTTCAAATCCTCTGTGCTTTGCTTCTTAAACTTGTTTGTGAAAATCATCGTTGTTTCCGGATCAAGTAATGTCAGTACCTCTGCAGACACAAACTGCCCCGTCTTTACCAAGGCATCATTCAAGAACATATACTTCCTCTTCAAACTCCCCACACCACCATCATTTACTAAGGTCTTTATCTAGGTAAGCCTAAGGCACCACAGATGGTCAGATCCTTATAGTGCGACTCGACCATCATGCCGAATATTAAGACCTTGGTACCTCTTCAGGGAAACCCTAGGCACAACGACTCCTCAATCGAATATCAAGCCCTTGGTTCTTAATCAAGATAAGCCCAAGGCACAACATATGATCGATTCCTCCGGCTCTCATCGATCATCATTGACAAGTTCTAGGTACCTTATCAGGAATAAATCCAAGGCACAAACCTTTGGCCGACTCCCACAGTCATCTCTCGGTCTTAGGGGAAGGAAAGACCTAGTTGATTTTCTCAAGCCTAGGCACTCGACTCCTCAGTCGAATATCAAGCTCATGGCTCTTTATCAAGATAAGCCCAAGGTACAATGACTCCTTAATCAAATATTAAGACCTCTTCAAGGTAAACCCAATGCACAATGACTTCTCAGTCGAATATTAAGCCCTTAGCTCTTTATCAAGATAAACCCAAGGTACAATGACTCCTCAGTCGAATATCAAGCCCGTAGCTCTTTATCAAGGTAAGCCAAGGCACAACATATGATCGATTCTTCCGGCTTTCATCGATCATTATAGACAAGTACTTGGTACCTTATCAGGAATAAACCTAAGACACAACCATTTGGCCGAATCTCACAGTCATCTCTCGGCCTTAAGGGAAGGAAAGACCTAGTCGACTCCCTCGAGCCTAGGTGCTCGACTCCTCAGTCGAATATCAAGCCCTTGGTTCTTTATCAAGATAAGCCCAATACACAACGACTCCTCAGTTGAATATCAAGCACTTGACTCTTTATCAAGATAAGCCAAAGGCACAATGACACATCAATCGAATATCAAAACCTTGGTACCTCTTCAGGGTAAACCCAAGGCACAACGACTCCTCAGTCGAGTAAACAAGCCCTTGGCCCTTTGCCAAGGTAAGCCCAAGGCACAACCCTATGGTCGACTCTCGCAATCACTACTCGACCTTACGGGGATTATGAAGACCTAAGCATCCAACATCAGAGTTGTCATTCTGCCAAAAAGGTATTCATAAACCTAAGGTACAAATATTAAGCGTATGGCTAATAACTTAAGCAATCGTCTGTCAAGTTATGGTCAATTAAACAATTAGCCAAAATAAGGTATCAAATGAACTAGTTGTCATAAGTCCCCAGTACGCGTCGACACATTATAACTAACTCACTTCAGCCAACATCTCAGATGAGAACAAAGCTACAAAGCTAAAAGAATACAAACAATGAAGGCAAGCTCAAGAATGGAGATAAAATTTAATTTTCATTCAATAAGAGTAAACTTTGTTACAAACTTCTCTACAAAAAAAAGAGAAGAATAAAAAAAGAGAAAGAAACATGTAGGTCGTCAAAGCTCTCGACTAGGCTCAAGAGTCGGACTTGGCAAACTCCTGGTGGTAGCAAGGGTAGAGGATTCCCCAGGGGCCCCAGCAACAAGCTCGACCTCATCAACATTCATTGATAAATCCAACCCGCCTCTAATTTTCTCAACATCCTTCAACAAATCAAGACAACAAGAGACGCAGGAAGGATAGAAACGATCTGAAGTCGGATAAGAGTCGCGAGGCACCAAGGAGGTGAAGTAATCGACCCTAGCTTTACAAGCTAAGGCTACTTCAGCCTTTCCTATAGGGCCGTGATGCCAGTTGTTGACCACTTTCTTTCTATGTTGCTATGAATACAGCTCTTCAAAGTCTCTCCTCATCTTTTCGAGAGACAGGCGACTTGTTCGAGCCTCTGCCTCAGCTATCGTCCTACGACGCTTCTCGGACTCGGCCTCCGCCTGTAGCTGAACCATCTCCCTTTGAAGGTCCTCGATGGTCCCCATCTGATTGGAGAACTAGATCCGCAAGCTCTTGAAGAGCTCTTCCTTCTCATCCAGACTTCGGTGCCAAGCGCCTTTTTTATGAGCCAACTCAGCCTCTAAGGCGCTGACCTTCTCTCTCGCCTCCTCCTTAGCCGTCTTCTCCTTCGCTATCTCCGATAGCCATCTTTGTGGAGCATCATGCATGTGCTTAAGTTGCTCATATAGTTCTTGCTCTACCAATGCGCCTCAGACTAAATGAGCCTTGAGAGCTAGATGCAAGTCAAAGCTTGGCATCCTCTTCAATACATTACCGTCTTTGGGAAGAGAGAATTGTTGGATGGCCATGATTGGAGCTGAGAGAGATCCCAGAATGGAAGTCTCTTTGTCGAGATAAGCAGGTAGGATGAACTTGTCTCCAGCAGAGAGCTCTTTCCTTGGCAAGCAAGGGCCTAGCGGCACTCCTGCTAGCATCGCTTTGGTTCTCTCCCAGTCTTGGGAGTTGACCTCCAAAATCTAGTGAGGAAAAGGCCAACCACACTCCTCCCTTTCCCCGAACTCATAGTCCCCGATAGTCTCTTCTGCTTGAGGCATAGGGAGGGGTGTGGTTTCTTCAGTCATTTCCCTCACAAACTTGACCGGCTCTTTGCCTGGCCTGTGAGTTAATGCCGACTCAGAATCTAGGTCGACGACTTCGATGCCAGCCGTAGCATTCGTGGGTTTAGACGATCCCGTCACCTCCTCAGTCACCAGAGGAATAATCTCCAGTAAAGACCTTATCCCCTTCACTGGCTTGGATACCCGACTGCTCTTCTATTAGCCCTTGTTTTGCAACAGGGCCAACTTCGAGCGCCTCAGTGACTTATGTTGAAATCAGTTGTTGGGCGCATCTATTCGCCAGTCTCTTAGTATTTTTCCTCTTTACTGGGCAGCCGGTTCTCCTACCTGAGACTTCAAGTCAGATGTCTCTTGAGAGTTCAGATATCCCCTCAGCCTCTTTTGGGGCCTAGCAGTGGACGACTCCTCCCCCTTAGATCTTGCTTCCTGACTTCCAGCAAGAGGGAGCGCCGACATATTCACCCTAGTTTGATCAGCCTTAGTAGGCAAGACAGATGAAATGAGCGCCACTCGAAGTTACGCGGAGTCGAAGAGGTTGCTCCTCTCTCTAGATCCATTGTAAGCTTGGATCTTCCCAAGTTGTTGTCTTTCCTTAGTATCAAGAGGACCGGTTTTCAACATATCTTTGTTGATCTCGGGCCAATCCGAGCAAGAAAGAATCTCTTCAGATCCTTCAACCCATAAGTAATGTCCTTTCCAGTCCCTATTGGACTCTGGAGCATCGGAGACAAACTTGAAATTGCTTGTATAGTAAAAGAAGAAATGTGGAACCTTTTTGGTTGACTTAATGCTAACCAAGTGGTCGAACAAATTCAGGATGGGCAGAATACCTACTTGGAAGCAGATGACTATGAAAGCCACCAGAATTCCCACTATGTTCGGATAGAACTAGAAAGAGGAGACCCCTAGAGCAGTATGCACCTCCTTGATAAAAGGGTGCAAAGACAGCCGTAAGCCATACTCCAAATGGGCTAAGTATAGCGGCACTCGACCCCATGGTAGTACACTGGCTCGCTCATCTTTGGCACCGCTAAATTAAGAGTTCGAGGGACATTGTATTCATCATATAACCCCACCAGGTTATCCATATGGACCTTCGAGCGGATAAGAAAAAGAGCAGCAAGGCCCTCCTCGCTACGGCCATAGTTTGAAGTTTGAGAAGCCATGGAAGATTTCTTCTTAGAAAAAGCTTAGAGGAATTGGGAATTTTTCAGAGCAAAGGTTCATAAAAGAATTATCTTATCATTGAAAAGCTATTTATAAGCTTTTAAGGAAGAGTTTAGAGGGATTTTCAAAAGACGCAGTGATTTTCGAAGCAACCAAACCAGATCCACATCGGAATCTGAAGCGGTTCACTCGAAATACGAAACGCCACCCTTATTTAGAGCCCCACGTCCCAATATTTGAAAAGCGAAAGATCCTCCCTTTTATCCATGACGCTTCATCTCCTAAAAAGATGGTTCAGATCTTTTGATGACGTCAACCACGAATAACAGAGTTATCAATGGGTGTCCAATTAGGACAAGCCACATGTCCAAGATCGAGACCTCTCAGTTTCTCATCCTCAGCAGGCTTGAATTGATCAAAGCATATCTTATTTTTTCGGAGTCAACTAAAAGCTAACTCCGAATAAAATGGGCTAACTGTTATGGTGTTCACTCACCCAAGATGCAGTATTTGCTATGTAATATAATAAGAGTCCTAGTCAACTCCCAAGAGTTCTAGGCAGTCAACTATTAAGTCGACTAATAAGCCCTTGTCTCTTTATCAAGGTAAGCACAAGGCACCACATATGGTCGATTCCTCCAGTACAACTCAACTATCATGGCTAGATTACAAGAGATTGGTACCTTATCAAGGTATAAATCTAAGGCACAATTACGGAGACATCGGTCCCATTAACTCATCAAGCCGACACCCTGGTGTCGACACAAGAGGCGATATTAGCCGATACGAGTGATCCTGACATTCCAGACGAGTCAACATCTTTATATCGACTCGAAAGACGGTTATTAAGTTGAGATAAGATGATGTTTCGCCTAGTCGGACAGACCGACACTCTTAAGTTGACACGAAAGGCGGTACCAGTCTATCCTTTTATCAAGGTCAACCCTATTTAGGACCACTCGACCACTCACTGGACATTTCTTAGAAATGACTTAAGGGACATTCCCTGCAGTCGACTAAGTTGAGGACTCGACCCCGGCCTCAAGCCTCTCTCCCAGAGCAAATGTCGACATCACAGTCCACCTCGAGCAAGTCTTATCCATATTTTGGCCTGATAAGTCTCCATGACTTGTTAGCTCAATCACTCCTCGGAAAATACGGAGGTACATTCTCCCATAATGAAATAACTTCCCCTCCAATCGCCAGTCGACACCTGTAAAATAAGGGATGACTCAGTATGCCCGCGTGCCCTCTACCACACTCATCAGTCACTTCTCGGACATCACGGAGATGCGATCTCCTATGCTGAGATGACTTCTCTTCCGATCGCCAGTTGATACCTGTAAAATAAGGGATGACTCAGTATGCCCGCATGCCCTCTACCACACTCATCAGTCACTTCTCGGACATCATGGAGATGCGATCTCCCATGCTGAGATGACTTCTCTTCCGGTCGTCGACCGACACTTATAAAGAGAGGGATGACTCATCTTCCAGCTCTTTGTCACCGCCATTCCGCATGGCCGAAATGACCAATCTGCCATAGACGTCCACTATATAGATGGATGCTATTCACCAAGAAGAAAGGAGGAGGGAAAGAGAAGCCTAAAAAAAAGCAACACAAAAGGCAAGAAGCAAATAACAATCTAAATCTTCCTCCTGACCCAATGATTATCTCTAATGCATATAGCATAAGAACCTATAGTTCTACACTCCACTCAAGCTCATGTTTATCAACTGACTTGATCGTCGGAGGAACCACGGGGGAACCGGTCCCCACCCTCTCACGAGTTATTTCTGTCTGTGCAGCGGGGACATCAGGCTCTTGTTCAAGAACTAGGCATAAAGCTGGAGAAGTGAACGTGCCCTTCATCATCCTTCATCACCCCGCAACAATCCTCTTCTGGATTAATAGTCTGTTTGATATCGAGTATCAACATTACATATAATTAATTATAATAATATATTTTATGAATAAAATTCAATTTTTATAAAAAAATGCTTAATCAAGTTAAAATATTACTTTCATAAATTTATGTGCTAATTTATGTGTAATTTTTTTTATTATAATACAACATAAATTTATTATTGTAAAATATATTATTAAAATATTAATTTCTGTTGTATTATTATTTATTATAAAAATAATATAAATTTATTATGAATTAGCACATATATTTTATGAGTTAGCACATAAATTTATTATTATAGAAAATAATAATACAACATAAATTATTGTGTAATAAAAGGGATATTTTATGAATTATGTGTTAAGTTATGTTGTATTATTATTTTTATCTAAATAATTAAAAAATTAAAAGGCTAAAAATAAAAAGCAAAAAAAAATCTACTGTGCTAAAGCTACAGTGCTGCACCAAATCTGGCGCAACCCTGTAGCAATTATCAAAATAGCGTGAGTTTTATAGTTAGATTGGAGGATAAAATCGCGTCAAATTGGGTTTTCGCGTCAAAATAGCCTCTCTGTTGGAGATGCTCTAACTTGCTCGTCTTTCGACCTTTTCCCTCGTTCCTAGTCTCTTTTCTTCTTTTGTTGTTAATATCATTTGATGTTGTGATCATTTTCACATTCATGCTGTATGGACTTGGATGATCATCGAATTGTCTACCCACATAAAAATATTGAGAAATGTCAATCGACCGGAATTTTCTGCATTTGAATCATCCTTACAGGGGAAAGAAGAAAATAGTAACCAGTAATTTGTTATTTGAATCCTCAAATTGTACAGTAACCAACTCCTGTACAGGCAAATGCTTAATTTATGAAGCTTCAATCTCACTTTTTTCAGGTTTATTTCCTCAGCACACCGATAAATTTGTGATAACAAACACGATGCACTTAACTGGAGCGCAGCAGAGAAACAATTAATTGCTTGCTTGCACAAACATAACACTGACGCAGGAGAGAAACAATTCCTCACTTGCACAAATATAACAATGAAAATAAGCCGAAGGAATAAGAAAAACAAGTCCTCACGGAGAGCACCAAGCAATTGATAAAAGGAATAAGTAGCTTGTAATTCATATTTATGAATCATCAATATTTACAGCGAACAACTCATATACAGACAAATGCTTGATTTAGGAAGCTTCAATTTCATTTTATATATTCCATTAATAAACTTTTGCAACCAAAACACAATATGCATAACCGTAGCTTTCAACAAAACCTATTTTTCGGGAATGATGGAAACAAGCTGGAAAAAAGAAAATCCTCATACCAAAAAACATCAAACATTGAACAAAACAAAGACAAGGAGAATGGAAACAAGGTTACTCTACAATTAAACATCGATAAGCAATAAATAAACAGTCCCTTATTTATTGCGCAAATACTTGCTAGCTTGAGAGGCAAGAAGAACTGCTTTAGCATCCGAGCTACTCAACAACCATTCCTTCTCTGCTCTTCTTCTATGTTGCCTTGCATTCTTCGCTCTTTTAGGAGCTAACCGAGCATCTCTCTCCAAGAAAGCAAGCCTAAATTTCTCTGCCATAGAAATTTCAGGAGCAGCAACAGTTGATGCAAATACAGATGAAACCGTTGCTCTTCGAGCGGCACCAGAGACTGCCCAAGTTTTAGGATCGATGTCTTCCACTGTTGAGTGGTCAAGGGGAATAGAGGCCAATGCCTCAGTGGGAACTTGGAGACCTCGGAAGCCAACGGGTGATGCTTTGGGGTTGACTATTATTCGGGGGCATTCAGTGGCTAACGTCGAACTTGAGTTTTCGTCTATCTTTGGCTGCATAAAGAGAAAGGGAAAAGCAAGATTTGTTATATATTCACGGTGGTTTTGATGAAATCCATTCATGCATGTTCACTTTTCACAGGTTGAACTAAATATAAGAAAAGAAGTTTTTTTTAAGGCAGATGATGTAGAACATCGAACAAGCAATGGCGATCAGACAACTATTGTGGGCTTAACTTTAAAAGAGGTCTTAGTGGACAAAGGGACCAGTGAATAAATTCTCCTAACAACACCACTTCAAAGAACTCAAGACAACATCATCAAGTAAGTCACCCAAACTGAAAACTCAAAAGAGAAATTAACCAATATCTAAAATGCACTCCTTTGACAAGTGGAAATGGGAACGGAAGTCAGATGAAAGAAGTAATAGATTGGAAATGCAGCATTGACTTGAGTAGTGAGTAAGCTATAGAACACTAATCTGATCAAACTACTAGTGCCATAATCAACATCAACAATAGACACTTCATCCCAAATTTTTGGTGTCAAAAATCTTATTCTTCCATTCATTTCTATTCAAAGACTATCTCTTTCTTTAACAGTAGTGCCATAATCAATCACTGGAATATTTCTTCTATCTAGTGATAACCATATCAAAAGATATTCAACAAAGGGCTTGACATAGATTGCATTTGTGGTACAGCACCCCGCACACCACCCCCCGCCCACAAAACACACACACACACACACAAAAAAAGCTACAAAAAAATTTTCCTGCATGCTTTCAAATCCGTTAAGGAGACAGCAATGGAGGCGTTGTACCTTGAAATTAGAGCTTACTAGAGCATACTACACTGAAATCCTACATACCCTTGATGATGACTTGATGAGTTTATGCAACAACGTTGAAGTAACAACACTCCACTTAAAGTCTCAAACCCATATTACTCTCATCCCAAATTGATCACAGTTTGATATTATGTTCATAACTCCCCATGCATGGGCATCTGTAAGAAATTACCAAAGCAAAGCATTGCAAAGAAAGCTACATATAATGGCAAGAATTCAGAAAGATGTCTAAACATCCCATTGAAAGTCAAATGCATTACCCATACTAGCCAGCGCAGTGACGGTGCACCCTTGCCAATATCCATGCTATCCAAATCCTCCCACGAGTCTCCTTCTACATCATTTAATTCGGGCTTCAAGATGTTCAAAGATCCACGAGCAGTAAATTCGCTCCTGGGGCTTCCTCTGCAATAACCGCATTTAAGCTCTGTTCATATCCTGTTGTATAAATTTGATTCTAGTCAAGCAGCAATCATCATGCCACATAAAAATAATGTAAAAGGAAGAGAAACAAAATGATACAATTTAGCAGTCAAACACCAAGTTAAGGTTTCAAAGTTTCACAATAGCAGGTATTTTGTGTGAAAATAAGGTTTAGGTACAACTTTATTGGGAGTGATTCCTAAGAACAGACAAGTTATCCTTATTAAAAAGAGATTCTATAATATTGGTGTTAGAACTATGATTTCCCGATATAGCAGAAGGTTTGGCTAAAATGATTTATGTAACAAATGAATTCAGAACCGAAACAACAAAGCTTTTTGACAGGTATTACTCCTGTAATTTATGTGAGCTTTTGGTTAATATTGTATTAGCAGTAGTGAAATACACAACTAAGAGTTCAACAACATACCCTAATCTCAATATCTCCAGGGAACGGCAATTATTTATGAGAGCTGAAACACCATGAACCGTGATCTTGTCACACCGGCTGCATAAAAGAAAAGTACAAATTATGCATTCACCAGAGTGATCAATGTCAGAAGCATAATTTTTGCCAGTCACCCGAAGCACCTTAAATTTAATAAAGTACTTGGTAAATTAAAGCTGACGAAATGGTTATCAAATGTAGATTGAAACAACTTTCACCACAGTAAAAAAAGGGTCTGTAATACATAAAGCACCTTAAATTTAATAAAGTACTTGGTAAATTAAAGCTGACGAAATGGTTATCAAATGTAGATTGAAACAACTTTCACCACAGTAAAAAAAAGGGTCTGTAATACATACACACACACACACACACACACACACACACACACACACACATA
>BQKN01001055.1:0-17375 GCA_022839385.1 Asparagus kiusianus
ACTAAAGGGAAATTTACCCAAGATTCTCTCTCTCTCTTACTTTAACACTACTTAAGCCTGATATTGCTGAAAAATGACTGACGCAAGGTTAGTTCACAGAATGCCTTGTCAGCCCATAGATGCTGGTAATTAACCATGTTCCTTTTCTATTTTTCTATATATAGTTGTCGCTTTAGACCAAGTGAACTAAGTTCGGCAGCTCGATAGAAATTAGGCCAGCTCGGTTTTATTTTATTTTTAATCAGGTGAGAATTAAATTAGTAGGAGGTGGTTGAATTTTAGCCTGGTTAAGAGGCTGAAAAATAAACTAAAATAAGTTGAGTCAGCTCTGTCCCTTTTTCCAAACACAAAACTGTAACCGGTTCAGACTAAGTAATATAAACCGTGGTTTGGCCAACATATAAATCATGAAAAATCCGGTGGATATTGATGGTCATGTTTTCGCGCCTATATTTTTATGCCTATAAATTGCCTTTATTTTGCGCTGATTTAATGAGTTTCATCACTCGGAAACTATATGTCTAGAAGAGCCGGTCCACTAAATAATAATTTCCATTAAAATCCAACCATACATGGCCCCAGCCGGCCTCCCCCTACCCCAACCCCACCCACCTACCCACCTACCCACCTACCCAACTGTATGGAAGACTAATCCTGTTTTGAAAATCATGAATTGGATCACGTGGCTTGAAAGAGATGGAAAATACCAAGAGTGTACATTTGATTTAGACTTTTCTTTCAGCTTGTCAATTTGTGTCCATAAATACTGAAGACTTTTAGCTATTGCCACCTTTGAATCAGAGTTAACTAATTCTATAGATTGGCTTTTTCTATTTGATCTGCTAAAAGCTAGGGGATTCGGTATCAGATGGTGTCCTTGGATTTTCCATATTGTCTCCACATCAAATTGTGCTATCCTGGTTAATGGTGTGCCTACTAAATTCTTCTCTTGCAAACGAGGTCTTAAGCAAGGAGATCCTCTATCTCCTTTGCTTTTTAACATTACGGTTGATGTTTTAAACAGAATGATCATGAACAATGTTGATGATGGTATATTATCATCTCTTGGACTCAAAAATCTTCTCAATCAAGTTAGAATTCTCCAATTTGCGGATGATACTCTCCTCTTTGTTAAAAGCTCTGCTCGAGATATTTCCATTCTTAAAACCATTCTATACTTCTTTGAAGAAATATCAGGTTTAAGCATCAATTATTCAAAATCATCACTGATATACTTTGGCTCAATTCATAACAAAGCTCACTTTCTAGCTTCTTACCTTGACTGCAAAGTTGATCATTTACCTATTAAGTATCTGGGCTTACCTATCAAATATGGGAAATTAACCAAGTCAGACTGGCAACCTCTTATTGACATGCTTCATAGAAAATTGTCAACTTGGAAGAAAAATACACTCTCTTATGGAGGCAGACTGGTTCTTTTGAACTTAGTTCTTACATCTATCCCTCTTTATTATATGTCCTTTTATAAGTTACCAAAATGGCTTATTAAGGAAATTGACAAAATCAGAAGGAGCTTTTTATGGTCAGGAAAGGCAGATGCGAGCTCATTCAAATGTTTAGTAAAATGGAAAAAGGTCTGCTTAAGTAAAAAAGAGGGAGGTCTGGGTGTGAAAGATATTTCCCTGTTTAATTCTTCACTTTTATCTAAATGGTTATGGAAATGTCTAGATTTTAATTCCTCCTCAGGCAAGTTTCTTCAAAATCTCTATGTTCAAGATCATATATCTCTACGTTCCAGCATATCTCATTCATCTTTTTGGAAAGCTGTTTTATCTCATAAAGATGCTTTCATGCATAACATAAGATGGCATTTAGGAACTGGAGAGAGAATAAGATTCTGGGAAGATAAGTGGCTTGATTATAAAAGTTTAGCAAATCTATTTCCACAATCATACAAGTTGGCTCTTTCTTCTAATGCTTCCGTCAAAAGTTAAGGTTTTTTCAATCATCAATTCTGGAATTGGCATCTATTGATGAGAAGAAGTATCCTCCCTTGTGAGATAACTGAGAAAATTGATCTTTTGAATCTTATTAAAGATTCACAACCTTCAAATAACCTTGATCATGCAGAATGGTCTCTAACTACAAATAAACAGTTCTCTTCTCTGTCAACTCTCTCTATAATTTTCTTAATGAGAGAGGTGTCTCAAGTCCTATCTACAAAGTTATCTGGAATCCCCTTGTTCTATCAAAAGTTCGTATCTTCCTTTGGTTACTTAATAAAAACAAACTGCACACAAAGGAGGTTCTTCTTTCCAAAGGGTGGCAAGGTGACACTACCTGTTCATTCTGCGAATTAGAACTGGAATCTATAGAGCACTTGTTCTTCTCATGTCCAGTAACAAAAGCAATTTGGCAGCACTTCATAAACTACAATCTTCCATTCACTTGGCCAGCAAATTGGGCTGACCTTTTGCTTACCTTAGAATCAGTTCATGGGTTGAAAGGATATATGTGGCGTAGTATATTTGCATCTGTTTGCTAGAGTATATGGAGATCAAGAAATAATTCCATTTTTGATCAAAAACAGTTTTCTATCAAGTCAATTATTAACTATGCAATATCGTCATTACATGATTGGACAGGTACTCAAAGTGGATCTGCAGCATAAAAGATACAAGCTAAGTTGGAGGAAGACCCAATCCGTAGATGTGTTTGACTTATCTGAAAGTGGCAGGAGGATAATTTTTGTTTTTTTGTATAGAAAATACTTTTGTTTTCTTTAGTTTTTTGTTGATTGGGCTATAGAAATATTAGTTTCTTGATACTATATATATGGCTGGCTTTGGTTCTTCCTTATATCTATGTCAACGGTGAATGACGGCAAGGCCCTCTCTTCACCTTCATGGATGTTTGTAAGAAGAAAGTCATATATCTCTAGTGTTAAGAAACTAGTATTTCTATCTTCCAATTTTTGGATACAATTCGTATCTTGTTTTTTTTTTTTTTTTGTAATACTTGTCTCTTAATACAAATGACAGGGTATATCCCTTGTTTTTGCTCAAAAAAAAAATCGATGCTATTGAATATCTACAGATGGATTTCATGAATATATTATCCGAAAAAGTTATTATCATCCCAAGTTATGACATTTCCCTTAGGCGGGGTTAGTCAAGTGGAACTTAAAATTAGAACTGGGATAATTTGTGTGACAATTTTTTATAGTGTTAATCTATTAGATCTAGAACTAGGATAAAATTATATAGTGTTAGTCAATAAGAATTGGATAAAAAGTAAAACTGGGATAATTGTAAAAATTTATCCCATTTTTATCAAATTTATATAGAAAAGAGAGAGTTCTAGTCTCTCAAATTGTTCCAAGTTTTAAGCGAGAAATACACGATAAAAAACTAGAACTTTTTTATTTACTTTTATTTTTCATATTTTATTTCTCCATCATCTTCAAACAACACCATAAAATTAGATCACATCTCTTCTTACTGTTCCCTCCTATTTAATGTTATTCTTTTTACTTTTTATTTAATATTTTAATTTTATAATTAATTTAAATTTAAAAATTATAATATTCATGTTTTATAAAAATTAATTAAAATTGAGAGATGATGGAATGATGTTTGGTAGAATGAAAAAGAAAGCGAAAAAGGGGGAAAAACTATGTTTTTTAATTTATATTACAATAATAATTCCAAAAAATCAAAAAGTTTTAAATTATTATTATAATAATAATATCTTATAGTCTATATAATAGTTCTTCAAGATTAATTAATACTAAAGTAAATAATTAATAATAATAATAAGTTTTAAAATGTATAAATAGTAGTCTTATCATCAAAATACATGATTTATATGATTATTGATTTCTGAAAATTATCCTTAATTGTACTAACAATTGTCCTACTAAAATATCATGTTTTAGAAAGTTACTCCCAATTATCCCATTAAAATATCCCACATTAAAAAATTATCCCATAATAAAAATTGTTCCACTTCTATCAAAAGTGTTCTGGCTTCATGCAATCAAATAATATACTAGGGATAAAAATCTTCTTCAAGCTTTAAAAAAAATAAAGGTGGGCTTTTTAAAACCAGATTAAATTAATAGGGTAACTTACTTACAGACAATTTTTTGAAATAGTTCCATTTTAATATTTATTCATAGGAATCACTCATTTCAAATTTATTTATAAAAACCGATCCAATTTCAACTACATTAGTACTATTGACCGAAGCTGATCAATTAAAAAAACCATGTTACTTATTAATAAGACAAGATTGTCAATCTCACCTAATTAGTAGATCATAGTTCAAAATAGATGTGGTTGACAACTATAATAATTTTGAACTTAATTATCTCTCTTAATTAAGCAGTGTTGTCAACCGTGACTAGTTAGTAACATCTGTTTTTTAACCCAATTTCAGCCAACGGTGTTATGTAGCTAAAATAGGGTCAATTTTATTAAATAAATTTAGAGAAAGTTGATTTTTGGTAAAATAAATATTAAAATGAGTCTATTTTAAAACTCATTAAATGACACTTAAATAACCTATTGTTCACCATATTTATACTTAAATACCCTAAGTTATAAAAAAAATAATACTTTAATATATAGGTTATAAAAAGTAACATTTTGATACCCTAAGTTATAAAAAATAGCACGTTAGTATATTTGTTAGTTGTACACCCATGTGACCAGCACATGATATTTTTGTAATAATATTAACGTTATTTATATTCATATTTACCACTCTATTTACCCTCCATCTTTTTATTAAACTTTACATTCATTTTATGAAGGGATATTTTCTAACATAATAGGATTTTTAATGATATTTACAATATTCTCATGGTGAAAAACTTAAGACATTATGTGTTATTTTTTTATAACTTAAAGTATTAAGTGTAAACGTAATGAAACAACGGGGTGTTTAAGTGTCATTTAGCTTTCAAAAAAAATTCTATTTGTTCACCTTTGTCATTTTGGAAGGCCTCATATCCTGGGGCTAGAGGATTATAAGCTCTTGACTAACTCCAGCCCTACTAGTAGTTTTTAAGGCATGATATTAAAAATATTTATGATAAAAAAGCTTACTATATCTAAAAAAGAATAAAAGATTATAGAAATCTATGTAACATGGATAAAAACACACAGCCAAGTTAGCATAGAAAAAAAACTAATAATGATGATAATCTAAGAATAAAATAGCATAAATATGTTTTAATATTCATCTTGGAACTATTATTGGATGAGATCATTTTAATGTCTTCCTTAAATAGCAAACCTTTTCTCCAAATCTATCACTTTTAAAACACGACATCTCTACTTTTCAAACGTTGATAATTTTCTGTCTTTCTAAGAAATCCTCTAATAGTATACTGTAATTTCCAAAGTTGAATTGACTAAGTCAATGAGCAATATTCAGTCGGATGATCCGCAACTTTCACCAACATCTTTCTTAATTTTGAGAAATTTTGCTTAATACTTTCAAGCAATGTTTAAGCTTAATTTATTGAAGATTATTCTTAAAACAACTGCCATTGGTAAAGGAAGTTCGCTATGTAAGCGGCTCCTGGTCTAATAATTGACGGATTCGGATCCTCTCCACTACAAAAAAAATAGTGGAGGGATCACTACATAATCACGGTCATTGATTATCTAGTTAATGGTTGTGATTTTTTCTTTTAGTACAAATTAGGAATGAGTGCAATACACGGGGGTATGGTAAGTGTTAGATTTAGATTGTTTCATAACCGCCTACTAAATAATCAACGATTGAGATTAAAAGTAGTGGTCTCTCCACTACTTTTTTGTAGTGGAGAGGATCCAAATCTATAATTGACTCATCTTGTTTTAGAGTTTTTTATTTTTTTTTTTTTTTTTTGAAGGGGATGGACTCATGGAGGGAAAGAGAAGTAAAAAAGTTTATATCCACTAACCTCCATTCTATATAATTTAGTTCCCGCAAATTGGGGAGTAGAGGAACTAAAATATTTTGGACTAACATGATACAAATCCAACAGCTAAGAAATGAGTCCCATCCATTTTTTTTAATTACTAAACTCCCAAATATGATTATTATATTTCTCATTCCCTTCTTTTTCTTTCCTTTGCATTGGTTTCCCTTCCTTTCTTTCCCTTTTCCATTATTAGTAAACTCCCAACCATAGCATAGTCTAGTAATAAGGTAATATTATTATATCCATTTGATACGTTTTTGATGATTATATAGTTCACACAAAACTTGACGTTATACCTTTCATCAATAACATAGTAAATGATTCTGATAATTACATAATTCTTCGTCCAGATAAATATTAAACTGGGTCCCTTACATCTGAAATTACTCACAGATCCCTCAAATTCTAAGGATTCTTATAGATTGGTCAGTCAAGTTAGCCAAAGTACTGAAAGAAACTTCCAGCTTTATCTCTCAGTTAAGTTTAACTAAGTCGTTCTTAACAGTGTAAATCCAAAAACCACTAACTGAAAACTCAATACCTACCACTAAGTGGGCCCTATCAAAACCATCTCTTTAAGAATAAAAAATGTATAATTCTCAAACTAATCCTCTAGCCATCCGAATACGGTATAAATCATCTTTTCCTATAAATTGTTCTGATAGAATCATTACTCCTACACGTTCATTTTCTTCAACTGCCAAAAATCTCTGATCTTAAGAGTTAACCCAATGATGGTCTCAAGATTTGTGGGACTAACTTGCAAACATTTGAGTTGACATATATGAGCAATTTCAAAGATTTGAGGGACCAATATCTAAATAGGAACCATACGTAAATAGCACTTACACACTCTATTGTTTCATCTACTTCTCACTTATATGCTCTTACTTGTTTTTGGTAGCGCTTATATACCCTAAAGTTATTAAAACTTGCACTTAAGTATCCCAAAGTTTTTAAATCTGATACTTAAATACCCTAAAAAATTTAAAACTTCCTACACGGTAGCAGTATTCGTGAATACGGAGAACTGAAAATCTGGGGTATTCCCGTGTGATTTGTAGGTTTTTATTGATCTACAAAATACAAAAGTGTGCGTTTCACTTGTAACGTACGTAACAACATGATCTTCTCTTTTTGACCTTTTTTTTTTTTTTTTCAGGTTGTTGCCAACTCCGGTGACAGTCGGAGTTCAAGCAGTATCATGGGCTGCTGGAAAATTAGAACCGAACAAGATTGGGCTGCCAACATCACCACCTTCAACATCAGTTCAAGATCGAGTGCTGAAGGCAGCAGCGAAGCACGAATCGCAACCTGCTGATGCCGATGACTCCCAAGGATTGCCTACTGAAACTTCCAGTCCAGATGATGAGAATTTAGACCTCTCAGAGCTAGGCGTATAAAACTCGATGCCTATAACTTAGCATGAAAGAAATCTCATTGGATCCTTTCCTCTGATGTAAATTCAGTAACTGGGTTGGTGCATAAGTTCCATGAACAAGAGTGACTGAACACAGAAGATGTACTTGTAAATTATATTGTCATTGGGCGTTTCATTAATGTTTCTCTATATATTGTGCAAATATTAGGTGAGGAATATTTACACAAAACTATACCTTGCATGTGCTCTCTCTCGGACAGGAATATTACCTTGAAAAGGATAAGGATTGGTACATAAGTTCCATTTATCCCAATCCTTACCCTTTATATTACTTTTAAGAGTTACTAATTTTAAGAGCTAATCCTTACCCTTTATACTACTTTTAAGAGTTACTAATTTTAACAACTGAGCTGAAACCACATGAGACTCCAAA
The DNA here is from genome assembly GCA_022839385.1 of Asparagus kiusianus. Classification (NCBI taxonomy): domain Eukaryota; kingdom Viridiplantae; phylum Streptophyta; class Magnoliopsida; order Asparagales; family Asparagaceae; genus Asparagus; species Asparagus kiusianus. The sequence goes on from BQKN01001055.1 coordinate 7,753, forward strand.
TATTACCTTGAAAACCATTGTCGTCTTTAAAACCACTATTCTGAAAATCATTGTCATAGTGATAATCCTACATGACTTCACGTAAGCCGTTGAAATTGGAATAAGATGGTAAACATCGGAGTCATTGGACATTCTCTAATTACCATCTAATTACCACCTAATTGAAAAAGATCCAAATCTAACAAACTTACGGCACTCATCATTTTAAGAAATAAATGCAGCTACGAAGCAACAGAACAAAAGGAAGAGGGAGGGCTGCTACAATGCTCTCTTCAAGAATTTAACACTATGTAATATACATATTTATCCTAACTATTTTGGCACACTGTACTAATACAACACTATTTTCCTCCAATCCTCTCAACAAAATTGGGGACATGAAGATATATTACATGGGTCATATTTACAGAGTTTTGGTCAAATGGGCAAACAGGAGGCAATCAAAGCATATTACGAGATCCTTTAAACCTTCATGTCCTACTTTAGCTTGAATCGAAGTTTACTCCATTGAATCACGCCGTTGCATCTGCAATCAGAACAAAATACAACAGGAAAGCTAACAATATTGAGCTCACTCCTTCTCGGCAATGACAACAAAGACATCCTTAGCTGACCACTTTCTTCGAACCTCCTTGTTTGGTGGGTTAATAACGGCCTGCTCTTCATTCTCAAAGCGGTACCCAATAACGATCTCTTTTCTTTGTCTAGCACGTAGGATTATTTCATAGAAATTCATTTCTTCCTCTTCTCGGAGGTAAATATCAGCTGGCCTTATCTGCAGCTCATTTCCCTGCTCAGATAGTAGAATGTTTCAGGTGAGTAGTTTGCATGCTAGCTTAATTTAAAACTGATATCACAATATATTATTAATTGAGATATTAAGAAAGGAAGTAGCTTACAAATTACTTAAAAGACGAGATTATGGAAGATTTTATACACTGATCCTAACATATGACATTACGAAGACATTCTTAGTGGGTGTATGGAATATTAGAGATTCCTAGATGTATAAGTAACTAATGCTCAGTCATAAATGAATAAAAGTTTTAAGGCTGGAAGCCTCAAAACCGACTTGGCATTGTACTTTTGGAGCCATCCATACAATGGCATAGCAAATGCCTTGAAACCCACCAGATAGGGAAGTGCTTGCATATCAACTTGAGCCCGGATGTGGTTTAAGCTGTGGAAAATTCTGAAAAAAACAAATAAATAGTTGGAGTGGCTTGTAACAATTTAAGCCCCGTTGCGTTACCAAAAATGAAGTTGAGACTAAATGATGCTGAACAACATCAGATTTTGATCTATGCATGAATATTAGGATTCTGAAGCAGACGTTTGAAAAGCTAGACTTGCTTGCTTAGATTATTTATGTCAAAGTTAAATCTTCCAATTTCTGTAAGTTTGCCAACGTAACTCAAACAGAAATGAGATTCACAAAGATCATATCATCTCCAAACTATCTAGAACTAATCTACTTCACACATAAACATAGCTACAAATCAGAAGCAGCAACAACTTCATTCATTTTATAAATCATTATTACTTTTAGGAAAAAGAATGCTATTACTAACCTATGTACAAGTTATCTGCTACAGACAAAAGCAACAATGAATCAAATCAATTGAATTTATCAAAGAATATCTCCATACCTCTTCAGCAAAGAGCTCTTCCAAAACATCATTTATTTGCCGATCCTCTGCAACCATTGCTAATGCCATGCTTACTAGTTCATTTGATAGTACATAATCACTGATCTTGGACACAGATAATAAATTTTTGGTCCTAGGATCCAGAATTTCGCTAATTATGACAGATCTATCAGATGCTTGTTGCATTTCTCCAATCCAAGAACCTTGTGAGAAGTTTCCTCGGTGAACATGTGAGATCAAAGCTTCTTTATAAGGAAGACGCTTAGCCTGCAATGCTTCCCCCATGTCAATGTTTATATATCATAGAGTAAAAGACTGGGACAACTACAAAACATGACTTGTACTACAACACGGGAAATCAAGAAGCCATTTATGAGCAAAGTAGACGTGTACAAGGGTTACATCTGACAGTTTTAACTGCTTTTTTCTATTAAAAAATATTAAAATTGTAATATATTCAAAATTTCTATCATAATATTAAGTACCTTGAATATTTCCTGGGCACTAATTTCTTGCAGAAATTATTAAACCTGAACTGGATATTAATGGAGAAAATTTTGAAATGGAACGTTTCTCGAATTGAGTTAGCAAAATAGATTACAAAAAATTTTAATTAGCAAAATCGACCAGATTTTAGCCACGTCAGCACGTCTAGCTGAAAATTGGTCGAACCAGCAAAATGCAGTTTTAAAAATACGGGACCATTTCGTTTAATTAGTGTTGACTAGATACAACTTAATCACAATTTTTTAGTCTTGTTTCTAGACAAAGTTTGGAGGAACAAAATCCATCCTCATTTCTTTCTTCTCAGCCCATTGTCGCCTCCATCTCCTTAATCGCCCACCAACATTGCCCTCTTCTCCTACTCCTCCTCCACTTGCCTTCCCCTCCTCCTCCTCCTTTGCCTGCCATCCCCTACGCCTCCTCCTCCTCCACCCATCCATAACTCCACCGCCGCCCCATCCCCTTTGTTATCTAATCCGCAGTTGGGCAAGCACACAAAGGAACTTAACTCTTGAAGCCAACTCATAAGAAGTGTGCGGGTTCTGAGCGATGATTGCTTGACAAGTGAACAACAACTGGTATCTATCGTTCGCAATTGAAAGTTATTGATATGCAGATGGAGTATAGAAGTCTCACGTCATGGCCTTGTACTCAGGCATCAGAAGGAATATGCTCAATCTAAGATGATGGGGTAAAGAATTCTGGTGTCGAGGGCATGTACTTGAGCGATGCAGCAGTGTACTTGAACAAAGATGATGGACTATACTCAGGCGATGAAGAAGTGTACTCGAACAAAGATGACAGAGTATACTCAGGCAACGAAGGAATGTACTCGGGCAATGCAAGAGCGTACCCGAACAAAGACGGTGAATAAAGAAACCCCGCATCGAGGGAGTGTACTCCGGCGATGAAGGAATGTAATCAAAACATAGATGATGGAGTACAGAATTCCAGAGTCGAGGAAGTATCCTCGGGCAATGAAGGAGTGTACTCGAACGAAGATGACGGAGTATGGAAGTCTGGCATTAGGCATGTACTCAGGCGATTGTGGATTAATAAAAGTCGAGAAGGGAGGATATCTGAGATGGTGTTGGATAGTTAGTTTGGGAATGGATAGAAAGGGGTAGCAATAGAAAGGGGGGGGGGTTAAGAATTGTATTAAAAAAAGTAACTAGCCACACTAATCACACAGGACTACTAGTCCCGTATTTTTCAAAAACTGCATTTTGCAAAATTGATCAATTTTCAGCTAGACTTACTGGTGTGGCTGAAATATGATCGATTTTGCTAATTAAGTTTCAGAATTGGTCCATTTAAAAAATTTCTCCTTTATTGACTAGTTTACTAATAACGAAAAACGAAATAGTTTCATGGGCCATTAATATGGCATATTTGCGCACTAAAACTAAATAATATGCAAATGCGCTTCAGAGGAAGTCTGAGGTTGGCAATAGATAACAGTAGACTTGTTTATCTTATAACTTTTTAGGTAAGGTTTAACTCGGTTACCCTAGCTTTTAGGCTAAAGCAATATTTTTATACCAGCCTGTTTGAAAAGCAAGGGTAAGGATGAATAGATTTTTGACCTGTTAAAAGAACTGCTAGGGTAAGTAGACGAGTTTATACTACACCTGAAAATTAATATAAGTATATTACAATTTATGCATATTGAACTGGTGCGCTTAAGGTCCAATTGCCTATCGGAAGCACATATTAATACCTATTACCTCTAGAGAGTCACAAACATTTTAACCTTTCACAACTAAGGCTAAGGGTTTGAAAGTGTTATGATCCTCTAATTTAGTTGCTTCTGGATATGTTAAAACTTTACAAAGTTTTAAGGAGCGTACAAAAGAGATGGTAAGATTTTATTTGGAAAGATATCAAGACTAGGTGAATATAGTATATAGTGTGTAGTATCATCTACATAAAAAAAAGCATTTGTTAAGGAAAATGACACTCTTTCATGTTTCACCCATTACCCAATAGGATAAACAGAGTTTGACTCTTTACCTGTAAAGACAGGGTAACTGTATCTACACTACCAGTTATAGGGCAAGGGTAAGCTACTGGTATGTAGAGTAAGAGTGTAAGACCATTAGTCATTTCCACCAATGAAAGAGAAACGTGTCTAAGTAAAACATTCACATAAAAGAAGTCGTGCAATCCAATGTTAAAAGATTATCAACATTTTTCCATAGTTCAACTGTAAGGTCTAAAAAATTCACTTTGAAAAGCTTATGCTATTACACATGGCCTATAGTTTAGCTGTAAGAAAGTCTAAAAAATTCACCTCGAAAATCTTATGCTATTACACATGGTCTCAGGTCTCAGAAAAAAAAATGTCAGGTTATAAGCAAAGGTACAAAGAAATACAAAGAACATAAATGGTCCATGCAACAGCAACAGAAAAGTCAAATCCAGTATCTTAGCATCAGTTCATATGGATATTTAATGATAAAACAAAGCAATAAGAGATATAACAAGAAAATTATTTCTGAAACATGCCTGAATGTCCCTGATTAGCAGCAGTGTTGCAAGGGACCTTGAATCAGCTTGAATTGCAGAATCTTCAACAGATTCATCAGCCAAAATCAAGATCTGCACATAATTTAAAAGGAAAATACAAGGATCAAACCATGCACCTCTCCCAATTCATGTGCAAGTCTAGATAATATGCCCAATAGTAGAATCTGTTGCTATTGCGTTGCAAACTCATAATCAGTTAGATTACCAAAATAAAAGAACTATTCCTCCAGTTAACTTACAGAATCAAATGATTCTAGAGGTAAACTCTCTAGGTGCCGACGGATGACAGCGTTTCCTTCACGATTGACAAGAGTTATGTTTTCTAATCTGCTGAAGTCAAGACCACCATCAACTAGCTTTCTTTCCCTCTCATTCTCAGGCACATCGTTGAACATCCATAGTTCTGAATCAGGTGCCAAAAAGGCATCTAGCACCTAAAAAAAAGAGGTATTTTCATAATTTACTTTCAAATCAAGACCCAAAACTGCACTCTACACAGCTTATGCATTTGTAGGAATTGTTTCTCTACAGCTTCAGAAATTAAATGATTACAAATATAGCAATACACAAAAAAGTAAGCAAAAGCTAATAGCATATATGAATTCAGTCCAGCCATTTGCCCCTCAAGATAGCAAATGGCATGACCTACTCAACTTTCACTTCATAAATTTGTGCTTGTGTATGTGTCTTGTTGGTTAGAGTGACTTTGATGTTTGGTGATTTCAATTTTGCAAGAAAAAATTCACCAACAATATATTTCTTTAGAGTAATAAAATCATCTAGGTAGAAAATAATGGCTGGAAGATTCTACTCAAAGAAGAATTTCAAAACAAGAAGTTACTAATTTTTTCAAGCAAACAACTCATTGACTGCCATATTGTATACGCTTTAGATGAAACATACCTAACGATTTGAATCTAGAAATGTGAAACATAACACATAACACAAGGTTATGCAAATAAGTAGAGAACTGTAGTGAATACCAGTTGTAAATTATAAAAGTGAACAATATTCTCTCTATAGATATTCCATATTAGTCAATTTGCACGATCAATATGATATAAGTCAGCCATGCATATGCGACCTAGTTTTGAATTAAATAGGTATTGAAAGAAATTAAAAGAAAATTAACACAAGTGGAAGACCCCGTTCCATGTGGCTGCAGGGATCACTACTTGAACAATGTTTAATTGATAAAAAAAATATTTTTTTTGGACTAAATTTTGATGTTGTTAGTCACATAAATATATCAATCCATAGAGCTGAAATTTGAGATAAAATTGCTAATGGAATCTTATATTTCAGAATATTTGTCGATTTAGAAGATAAACATTAAAGTTAATTACATTAACTAAATAAGAACCAAGAAAATTGAACAGACTAGATATCTGAAATACATGCAACCTTTAAAAAAAAAGTTTCCTTGGAAGTTAATAATGACAATTAACATAGTACTTTATGAACATCCATTCAAGGAGACCAGTGGATTCATAGCAAGAGTGATGCAATGATTGAATTGAGATTATAATCAATATTTAAATATAACGGCATGGAGAACAATTGTTCTTCCAACTCTATGACTAACAATCCCTATTAAGAATGATTTGCTGCTACGGTTTAAAAAAATGCTTCTTGTCTGCCATTGCAACTGTAAGTTTTCCTTGGTGTGGAGTGACTAAGTTCCCAGGCAGTCTCTGAAGCATCTGTGGCCAAAGCAGTAATATAAAGTATGATGCACTTAAGTCTTCATCAGGTTACCATGATAATATTTTCCATATCTCGGCGCCAACCACAGAGGAGTATTCTTTCATGGGACTTGGGAACAATAAAATCTTTAGGTAGATATCCTCCACAGACCTGCAGAATTGATACAAGAGTATTAGGGGCTTCAAAAGACAGCTTACCACAATCATATCATCTATATCCCGTCGCCATCCACATAGTAGAATCTTCTGGGACTTTCTTGCAGGCCGGAATATGTCTATGTAAACAGCTTCATTAACCTGAATAATAAAATTGTTTACTTTTGTAAGTTCTAGTTAAGGTACACTTTGCGCGTAGTTATAGTCTGTAGGGCTCTGACCTATATTTGCAAGTTTAGAAATACCATGAATGGACAACACTAATTGTGATTGTCATTTTTTTTTCTGGACAGATGGTAATAATATAGGGTATAGTTTCTTCTTACATTTGTACGGGACATCCTTCTATGTGCCAAATCTTGGAGTTTGCTTTGAGTCTTTGAAACAGGAGGCCACTTAACATTAAAGGTACACAACTAACAGATAACTTCATATTGCTTGCCAGCATCTCTGACACGGAGCTCAATGTCTAAGTAGTCACAAGCAAAAACCATCCAATGGTAAGTGAAGTGTACACATACCATTTTGGGTTAGGTTACTTCATAGAGATATAAGCTTGACCTCTGTGCCACATATAGGTTTCACTTGAATGAAATCCACAAAGTAATAAAATATAAACAGGATTAAATCGAACTAAGTTTCAAGTATAGGTGTGAAACTTTTGAAAGTATATATGAACATATAAATTCGATTGAAGGTATATGAATCATTGGTACTTATTGATATAGAAAGACAGCAATACTTTATCACAAACAACATATAAGTAAACCATGCATGAACCATGAGACCCGCTAGCATAAGATACTAATCCTCACCTAGTGGTGATTTAGTAATTCAAGTCCTCTACAATGACTCCAGTTGATCAATCAAAACAGAATGAGCATAAGTAAAAACCACAAGACTAATGCAGAGTAGTGAACCAGATAGATAATACTTCTATTTATACAGCTGTAAGATCAACTCAAGTTAACAATTTACAAAATAGAAAACAAGAATTTTTATGTGAATGGCAGTGCTTGACAGTCTGTTGGGAAAGTTGAGATGAAACTATAGACTATAGTTCACTGGAGGCATTGAGCTGGAAATGAACACCCAAAAGGAGATTCGAAAGTCCAACGACGCATCAGCTATAGTGCTTAAAAGCATAAAACTAAAGCTATTGCAACGACACACTACCTTTGAACAGATGACACTTGTAGGTCTCGGTGAGTTATGAATTCCATTACAAAAATGTTATTTAGCTGATATCGAGCTACAATTTGGTTGAGAAATTGTGAACTTCCAAGTGTTTAAACAAACATCAAAGCCCAATATGCTTGCTTGAGTATCAAGTTGTTATCTGATCGACTTGTTAACACCGTACAAGAAGGGAATGTCTTCTACCTGAATTCCACCGTAATCAGCTTTAGGAGGAGATGACCATCCAAGAAAAGAATAAGGTCCTTTCAAAATCACAAATCCATAAAAGACCTCATGTATATCATCTGTGTTGATCACACTCTTAACAATGATGTCTGAAACTTTTTTCCATGATAATTTCTAGTCGTTTTTGCTTCAGACTTGCACATCTATACTATATACTAAATTAAGGCCCAAGATAGCAACTTGGCAACTTCTTAGAATTTTGCCTTTTATTTTTTTAAATATAATGTTTATTATTACTAATAAATATAATTCCAATAGTCTAGTAAACCTCCCTATCAACATTTATTACTACATGACATTTTAACTGGTCACTCATAAAGTGTAACCTCCTAGCATCTCCATTACTCTAATCTATATATTAAGTTTAATTTCATGACATACTATATATGTTACAATTTTAAAATCTATTATCTATCCCAAAATCATACTGGTTCTTTCGTCGACTGTAATGCAATTTCAATGGTAATGAAAAAGTTGGTAATACTATCCTTTAAACCTATTTTTCGTTTTTATTTTTTATCAAATTGTTATAGTTTTTATTTGAGTCATATTGATTTATTTTGCAAAAGCTACTATGAAGGTGTGTTACTGCTCAAGGAAGATGAAGGTTTAACCATGTATATCATGGGAAAAGCGTCTCACAGGTTTGTGCTCTTTTGTCATGTGATAATATTAATTTGACATGTGATAATATTAGAAGTTTTCATGTGATAATATTAATTTGATTTCAAACTTTTGTCTATTAACCATGTTATTTTAATTTTATTCTTTTTTGGTGCCATAAACTTCAGAAATTGGTCTATAACCATGGCATGCTTATCTTTAATTTTATTATAAGGGTTCCCCCCCATGTGTTTCTATTTTTTATATTTTCTCTGTTTTCAGTTTTAATGGCACTAGTTACTCATTATACAACTATTTTTCTTCTCCCTTTCTTTTGCATTCACTCTTTTAATTTTTGGAAATAGCTAATTTTCATACTAATAAAGAAATTATCTCTTCTATATACTACTACATATAGAAATTCTTTAATTTTAGGAAATAGCTAATTTCATATTAATAAAGACATTCCCTCTTCCAATATAAAACAAAATACTCTTACCTAATAATAGAAATAATATCATACATATCGCATCTAAGAATCTAGGTTCTAAAAATATTATAATGTTATCATAATGGGTTTGTTAAGTATTATTTCAATAATACATACTTATAATATAACCCTCAAGAAGAAAAATAAAAAAAATAATTTGAAAAAATATATAATATTGCAATATAATAGATATAATATTATTTTAATGAGTCTCGTGCATTGCATAGGGGAAGCAAAGGGGAATAACGACATCAAAGTTAATATGAGTGCATAATAAATTTTTTTCCTGAAATAAATATTTTTATTTCTTTAAAATAAACAAGCTAAATGATATCATTTATCCACTTTGTAACATGGTATTTTTGGTTGAGGAATTTATTCAATGAAAGCAAATCTATGTGTTGATAATATTACTCTCAAATTTTATAAATGTATACAAGTTAACAAATTTCCTATACAATATTAAAAGTTTTAGCGTACTGGCTAAAAAAACAATTTTTATTGAGATACAAATTCACAACAAAATAATTGGTGGCATGCACCATTCTTTAGCAAATAGTC
>BQKN01001055.1:32375-49852 GCA_022839385.1 Asparagus kiusianus
AATCATTTCATCATGATAACAAGATCAAGTCCTAAAGTGTTATCTCTCTCAACATTAGTCATGTGATCCAATATCAACCAAAGTTATACAAGTAAAACTTGAAAAAGATGATGAACCTGAATGCACCGCCAGGCCCGCCACAGTAGATCTAAGTATTAGTGAGAAAGTAGCTCTGATTTCTGATCCAACTTTAAAAACTAAATCTTGCAATGCTAACAAATTAAACAAGTGAAAAAAATACTATGCTATATAGTCTAGACAAATCACTACAAAAGGAGTATATGATAAACATTGTAATGTTTAAAAAAATTACCAGCTTGTCGCTCCAGCCAAGAATTAGTGTATGATTTTTCTCTACAACTTCACTTTTTCCCTTTCTCAAACAATCAAACTTCTCTGAGATTGCATCAGAAACAAGCCCTAGCATCATGGCAAATATGAGCATTCCGCCAAAACTTATTGAAACTGAGACGAACTTGGGACCAATACCAACTGAATTTGCATGATTGCCTGAATCAGCAACATAAGTCCAAGATAACCACAGGCAGTCAGCTAAACTATCATCTGTCACACCAAAGAGGGCCAAACCACCAAGGCATATCAGCAGTAAAGTTGCTAGAAGAAGAGCCAGAGGTTTAGCATATGGATGAACTGATAAAAACAAATCAACTTGATATGCTAGCTGCTTGTTAAGGGAAACTTCTTCAGAATCTGATGAGATCCGCAACCTTGACATGCTATCAATATACTTGAGAATAATGAGAGGAATGGACAAAATAATAAGTGAGAAAACCAGAGCAGAAGTTTTTAGATTTTTGTTTGGGATATGGTTTCTCTCTTCAGAGGCAGTACCAACAATTCCCATGGGATCATATATATTGCATTCATTTAGTCTAACATTGAGCATGGACAGCTGGTCCTGTAGAAAAACAAGGATTTAAATAAAAGCATGAATATAGCAAAAAATTCAATGAAAGGAAGAGGGAAGCAGCTATTGTAACTCCTAATATCTGTATTTTTGTGATATTGGAGAAGCACTACATGTCAAGTAAAAAATCGCCTGAGTTTGAAATTCTTCTGAGAGAAACCACCATCACAAGAATATGCATTTAAGATTTTAAGTGCTTAGTAATCTAATAACAAAACAAAGTAGAATGACTATTGAGCCGCAAATAAATAGCAAAAGGAATAGCTTTATCAGAATAAAATCAATTTAGAACACCATAAGTCAACATCAGGTTTCCCTTTGCCTTGGCAGATGGAAACGAATCCCGTCCATAATCTCAAGGAAAAAGAAAATGAACACTTTATGCAAGCTGTAAAACCTTTTGGACCTGGATCAACCTTGAAAACGCAATGAATAAAGTTTTAAAGCTCAAACAATTCGTGTACATAACATCAAAAGGAAAACTATGAATCCATGCCTGACATTAAGGCACAGATTTGCCCCTATTATTTACAAATTCGTATCAAGAGCTTGTAGGATAGTACCAATAATGTTCTACATATCAGATATCAGGCAAGGGCTTAGGCACCTACGAGGGGGTGGTATCAAGTTGCACCACCCTCTAGCAAAGAAGTTAAGTAGTATATATAAGTTTCTGATCCATTAGTGAGTCAGTGACACCACTATACAGTAAGTAGTGACCCATATGGTTTATTTGTAATGGGCCAAAGTTTTAAATGGCCCAATCCCTAAATTTTATGTGCCAAATGGTTAGCATCATCTTGAAAAGAAGCAAAAAAAGTGGGTTGTGGATCCTACTGTTGGCTGGTGCTATTCAAAAGGCTTTCTACTTTATTTTTATTTGTTTTGTTAGAGTAAGTATCCAATTTTCATTATAAAGATAGGGTAAATCATTGTTTTTACCTTTACTCAGTAAACTCTTGAATTCAATGATGTTTTTATTATATAGACTATTGATTGATTGTTCGTTTTTATTTGAAGTTGAAGATTTAACTCATGACCTAGTCATGAGGTTTTTTATTATATGACGTCAATTTGTAGTTCAAAGTGAACTTTATTTTGCAATATGAAATTATATTAATAGCACCAATCGAATGAGGCTATAATGCGCCGATTTAAAACATGAAGATATGTGGAGGTCAATCGTAATTGTATTTAGTTAAATATATGTTCCTAATTAGATTGAATATGAGAGAAATTTTTGTTTTTTTGGGTAAATTTTTGTATTATTGTTTTCATATGTATTGTGACGCCACTTTCACGAATTGCTGGCTCTGCCCTTGATATCAGCGTCATGTCGAACGGAAATATTACATACCATATGGCAGATGTCGGGATATATCACAGATATTTAGTGAATATCAAAATGTCATATTGGGTGATGTTTATGTATACCATAGAAGTCCTAAATGAAATCAATAAAAATGTCAAATCATGTGAATAATATATTTTAGCAGGCAAAGATATTGAGGGCGATACAACTGTAATGAGTCGACTAAGATGAGTCAAGGGAGTCAGAAAGATCTAGAAAGAGGAGCTTACAGGTGGCAACATGCAGAAGAGGGTGAATGGATGGCATACAGAAGCGGATGAAGAGACTCTTAGCTCGAGAAAGATGAGATGAAGAAGGTTATTTGAGGTTTCATTCTCCTATTTCAAGATTTGTATAAAGCGGGTTCAAACCTAAAACCAACCTTCAATAAAAACAATCTTAATATAGAATCTACATGACGCTAGTTCGACCGACCTTTTAGCATGAAATTTTTTACCCAATATATTAGGAAAATTCTAAACTGCCACACAATCTATTAGGAAAATCACAATTCTCCCAAAAACAATAAATCACATGTAAAATCTTTCTAGTTGCCGGAAGCTCTATAAAACGACATGTCAAACATGTTGACCGATGTTATAAACAGAATACCACTAATTGCAATCAAAATGTCATATTGCTCAACTAGGTTTAACATCAAAAATATATTACATACTTGTTCTACATGGTAACCACTTTTCTTAATAACCAACTGAAGTAAACAAAATATCAAACTGCAAAAAGAAGAAATAGGTCAGGCTGCAGTCGCTTACCTGTAAATTCCTAAGCTGATTCTGCAAAGAAAAATTTTTATGAAGCAGAGAAGTGAAGCATGTAACAGTGATCTGCGAAAATAATTCAACTCATGAGTAAAATAACAAAAATCTGCAAGCAAAGCAACAAGTCATGCACAAATGTCATAATCCTAGACATAGATATGATATGTTTAATAAGATTAAATACATTGAACAATTGCATATTTTAAACAACAGACGCTTTACAAAGAAACAAAAACACAGCATACAATGAGTTAAAAGAAACAAAACATCAAAAAACTGTAAAGAAATTTAATGTACCGGATAAAGAACCATAGACCTCCTGAAATGGCGTGAAAACACTTAAAATTGTACATAAAAGAACATGAAGATGTTAAACAATCTAACAAAATGTGACGGGTCCCTGGCTATAACCTAAATCACAAGAAGACACCGGCTACATGGAAGTTCTTTCACTACTAGACAAATTCACAATTCTTAGCGCTTTGAACAATGAATATTAGCTGTAAATGAACTCTTAAGCCAACCATCATCTTCAACTTTATATCAGACAAAATTTTAGTTAAAGTCCATTAACAAATTGCAACAAAACAAAGCTTTATTCCAGATCTTTTGAGTGACATGAATCTGATTCTCCCATTCAGTTTGCTAAGGGCTAAAATACATGTTACCATTAAGCTAAACTACTATCATATACTACTTAATTGCTCTAGTACTTCTTACACCCCATTAATTTTAATATTACCACTTCTCCTAATTGGTACATTTGGCGGCCTCTGTCGCACAAGCAACATCTACCTTCCTATGAATGCATCCGTGCAAACTGTGAAGACTAAATAAATTAGAAACACCATTTGTCACAAATTAGAGATCTGCCAGTTGGCATCATCATACATAACGCCTTCCAGCAAAAAAAATTGGAGGTTACATTTAGCTAACGTCAAAAGTTTAAATACTAATGACAAATTGGAAATGGTAACATCATTGAGAAAAAAGTGGAGTTTGCACGCCATAGCCTGTGCATGCTTGCAATTGCGTTAAAGATATCAAATAAAAAATGAACTACCAAGAATAAAAATATGCAGTTTACTTACTTAAAGACGCAGTTTTGGGTGATACCTTGAGTTTAAACATTGAAATTAGGCTAATAAGATATAGCTTTAGGATGCCGTGATGAAAAGACATCTCTGGAATGCATTGGATTACAAACAAAGGCTGCTAAAGAGAAATTATTAAGTTGTAGGTTCCAGCATAGCTCTATTGCATGGCTGTACCCTAGCCTTCTTTTCAGCCTATTTTAGTGGATAACTGTGATGAGATTTTATGTATTTAATTCATGAGGTTAGTTGGACGCAATAAGACTTGTCTTGATAAGATTACTGATTCCATGATTTAGGGATTAAGGAGAGGGGCGGTAGGACTGCTCAAAAGTTAGGAATTCTGTAGTTTGACTAATCACAGAATTTTGTTCTTCGTCCTCGGATTTTTTTTCCACCCTCTGTTGTTCCCGCATTAGCCAATTTGTAAAGATGATATTTTTAGAATAATAACAGTAAAATGTACTTCTTGATATCACAAGGTGGTCTATTTCACAATTATTCGGGGGAAAACATGTTTAAAATTTGTCCTTTATCACACTAACCAAGCAACGTAAGATAAATCAATATCAAAAAATTCAAAAAAAAAAGGGTCATAATAAGAATAAAAAAACAAGCTACCGACCGCAACGATGACCGCCATCGGCCATCGGATCCTAACCACCGCCGAAAAATCCCCAAACCTTCCACCAATCCCCTTCTTCTTCTTCTCATCCCCAACCTCCGCAACCGCCTCCGATCCCAACCCCGCCTTCTTCTCATCCTTCGCCGATCTCAGCGCGTCGAATGTGGCTTTCCTCCTAGCTCCCGAATACCTCGCCTCTCTCCCCGAGAACGAGTACGGGATCGGTTTAAGCCCCGGAGACGGCGACGAATTAGGCGACGAAGAGAAGCTGGACGCCGGAGTGAACCTTGAGTCGCGGAGGCTGGGTTTGGGGGCGGGAAATCGCCGGCCGCCGCCGGAGGAGGAGGAGGAGTCGGGGGTGGAGGGGAAGGCGGAGTGGCGTCTTCTAGGGTTAGGGTTAGGGTTTGGGGTTCTGTAGGGGGCGGCGGTGTGGAGGAAAGGAGCGGAGGGGAAGAACCAATCGCGGTGGTGGGTTGGTGGCGGCGAGGGCTCGGAGGACTCCAAGGGCATTTTTGGAAAAGTTGGAGGGTAATTGAGGTAGTGACTAGGGGCAAAGTATGGGATTAGGGAGTGATATTATCCTGTAATGATGATGCCAGCTGGAGTGTATTAAGAGTTGTGATAACTACACTCACATTGCACTACTTATATACATTTTCTCTCTTGTAGTGTCAAAGCAATATAAAAAAAGAAAAAATAATATAGTCATCATTATTCGTACGCGACTACTTTTTCCTCTTACTCTAAGATCACATGCGGTGAGTTCATCGGTGCTTTGGCGATGAGCAACCTTGTTATCATTCTCACTACTTGCACATATATCATTGTTGCATCTAGTCCTTATGTAAGGTACCATATTCATGATTAATTGTGAATACATGTTGCTCTATTTTCGTAGATAGTGTTTTTTTAAACTATCCTCAGAACTATTTGTCATAAACTAATTTTCTCCTATTATGAAAGAATGGATGTCTATAAAATCACTTGGGGGAAAATAATAAAAAGATGACTTGCACATACATCACACATGAGATTAATCACTCGTTATTCTTACTTATTATTATTTTGATAAAAACGATGAGAGATCCTCCATGTTTTATTAAAAAAAGTTTAACGAAAGTTATAGATGCAAAATACAACACTCCCCTTACAAAATATCAAAATCATACAAAAGGCTATATGTAGCAAAATACTAATAGTGAAGCTTAGTAGAAGAGGGTATAAGCCAAATGATGGACTATTTGCTATTGGAGTCACCCTCATGATCGCCCGTCGACTTATCGTGCCTTCCAATCTATTGATCATCGCAGTCATCATGCACATGATGGCGCAAGCCAGCATGAGCCAATCATGCAATAGCTTTCGTCTAACAGCAAATCTATCCAGAGAGAGAAGTCCGCAATCATGTGAAGAAATGTATATGATGCAGATCTTGCATTATTTCTAAAAGTTTTATTATCTCTTTCACGCCAGACAGCCCATCAAGAGGTTGTTGTATGTAATTAAGCACCATAAAGATAGATTTGGCTTTTTAATCCTAGCCCTGCTCCAACCAGATAAATATGACATAAATATCTAGGTTGTTCAATACCATAGAAGTGCGACCTAATATTTACCCAAAGAAAATTCACAAATGAATAATGGAGGAATAAAATGCTCTATCATTTCAGTATTCATGACAAAGGACACATACATTACATCTCTACCACTTATGCTTCATCAAGTTGTCCTAGGTTAAGATGGTATTTCTAATGGCAAGCTACAGAAAAGGCTCTAACTTTCATAGGTGCTCTAGAGGTTTATATCACCTTAGTTGTTGATAATGCATACCCTCCAAAATTTAAAAAAAAAATCTATACATGGACTTAACAGTAAAAGATTGCATAGGCTCCCATCACTAAAGCGGCACATCTTGCTAATATATTGGAGAAGATCCACACAAAAGACAACCATATGGATATGTTGACCAAAGTTGTTTCAGGTGTTAAGTTTGGTCATTGTCTGGAGCTTTTGAACATTCTTCGGTGTTGAGGTCTTTGGAGGCCATTTTGGGTGAACTACGTGAAGCTTGATTCCTTGGGCAAGAGGATACGTAGGCAGTCTTTAAGATGCAGCCGGGTTGGATTAGTTGATTTCGATGGGGGAGATTGATTGAGCTCTCGTTCGGGTTCCCGACTTGTTGTGGATTGAGTCCGTTGTCGTGGATTTACTCCACTTCATACTGGACTCAACAAGTGGGACGTTTGGTTGCTTTGGTCTCAGTTTTGAAAAAACTTCGCCGATGCAGAGAATTGTGAATGTGGGGCGTGGGGGCCACACCCACGTTCAGCAGCAAATTGATGTGGGGACGTGCATGAAACAACCCAAAGCCCACCCGCGTGAAACAACCCAAAGCCCACGCTCCAATGGGTTTCGAGTTTGATTCTTTTGACCGCATCTCAGCTATATATATACCTTTTATTTGGTTCCTAGGGATGTGTGCAAGAGGAGAAAAAATGCAGAGGGCTTAGTCGACTAGGGTTACTGCAGGGGGAGAAAAAGGACGCGTGTGGGAAAAATCAGAGGTGTTTTTCAAGTGGCTTTTGAGAGAGAAATTGAGAGCTTGTTTGAGGGTTTTATTTGTGAGACTTTGCGTGTTTGTAAACCCTATTTATATTCTCTTTCTCTCTAATAGTAGATCTCCCCCCTCCTTGCCCCGTGGACGTAGGCAACTTGCTGAACCACGTAAAATTCGTTGTCTTGCTGTGATTTGTAATAGCTTCTTAGGTTCCTTCGACAAGTCAGTCCTAGAACTGATGAGAGGAAGAGTGTATATCCCACTTTGTTGAGATATATCACTTTCGTTTCTTGTTTCCTTTGTGAAATAAGGATTTAGTTGTGATCTTACTCTCTTGTTGTGCACTAGAGGTGCTACCAAAATTTCCGCTGCGCGCAACAGAACCGTCAGGCTTCATCACCGATCATTCCTGTCATTCATTCTAGCTAATAATTGTTGGAGACAAATTATGTAGTTTCTGAATTAAGTTGTTGGTTCATCATAATGATAATGTCTTTTTTATAGAAGCACACATGTTTTTTCCCCTCTTAATTTGCTTATTTTTCAACTGACTCGGTGTCACCCTAAAGTCTTCTGTGTGATTCATGAAGCGGTAAATTTTAACTTTCTGGTGTGTGTGCGCGCGCATGTGCGTGCGTGTACGTGTGTGCATGCGTGCGTGTGCATTTCTGCAAATTTATATAGTGAATGCAATTCTGAAGAAAAAAACAAATTTCCATGCGAGGAGAACATTCTTAGCAAATTCCATTTAAAACTCTTAAATCCTTTGATCACTCAAGGGATCCGACTCAGACAAACTTAAATAGGTCATGTACCAAGCTTACTACACATTCAGCACCAATTAACCGTCAAGCACTTGTATGACATAAACAAGAGTTATACTTTTACATTAAGCATGCGAGGGTTTCAGGAACAGATTGAAGACACCTTCGTCAAGAATGTAGGTGGTAATCAAAGTATGTCCTCCTTTATTTGTCTTCAGCCTAACATGCTTTTGGCAGATATTTGGAGAATATGATTTTGATATTAATTTGGTAGAGGGCATACAAAACATTGCTTCAGAAGCGGTCTGGGCGCTTGCCTGGGCCTAAGTGGTACTCAGGCCACCTACCTAGGTCTCGGGAGCGCCAAGGGGAGCATGTGGCTGCTCACATGGACTGCATTGCATCAAAAAGGGGTGTATTGCTCGTTTAGGCATAGAAACAGATGAAGAGAATGGGCCGAAACCAAGATTTTAAATCAGAGTCCGTCTTAGAGAAAATGGTGATGATAGGATTTGAAATTACGTACAAAAAGAATCCTTCCTCTCTTAATGCTAAAAACACTGAAGTGCCGCTTAGGCGCCTAGGCGCTAGGTGCTTGGTCCGGCTCCTAGAAGAGCCTAGCGCTTTCTAAGACATCGATAGAAAACATAGTACACACGGGTGCATATTTATACCCATCTTGAATTGATACTGAGACCCATATCTAATAATTAATTAAGGACTATGAGAAGGTAGGAAATGGTTATCTTTGAAACAGTGAATAACAACTTGTAACCTGTACAAATCTTTTCTGAATTCTCTCGGTCATCTTTGCGCTCCCTTAAAACCTGTACAATTCTTTTCTGAGTTCTCTCGGTCATGCTAAACCATTCAGTGTAACCTGCAGCTGATTTAGGATTGTGCTCAACGACATATGCCTTTATATTAATACATTTCATTTCCTTCATCCACTTATGCTATGAAGTTCGTTGGGACGTCCAACTCAGTGTTCCTGATCCCCGCAGGAGAGACGACTGCGTCAAGCTCCAACCTTGTTTCCACAGACGGCGAGGCAAACAACTCTGCAGTGATGGGTTCAGCTGCATCAGTCCTCAAAGTCGCTCCAGGGGACTACGGAACTGATCCTAACTGCTCCAAGGCTTGATGAACTGAGAACACTCTTAAATGAGAGACCCTACGTCCTCGAAGAAGATTTAGAGAGCAATTCCAAGAGAAAGAAGGGATTGTGCTTTATGGCAAGGCCTACTTGAGCTTAATCCAGGCGAGCGAAGAGGAGCTGAGATCAGCACTGAAGTCTCTCTGTCAGCTGTAGAGATAGATGGATGCTGGGCAATCTAATCGTCAATGTTAGCTCCCAAGTGATTACAACCGAGAAAGGAAAGACTTTTTTTAAGGAATTTATTTTTGCGACAGCAGCCCAAAACCGCACCGCGAAAAGAAAAGACTGTTACGTGCTCGTGTTTGGCTATCCGTTGAGCTTATACAACGTTTCCTCTAATCTAAAATTTTGACTATTGCATAAAGTTGGAAGCTTATCAGTGAAGGGAGAAAAAAGACTGAAATTTTAAATGCTTTTTGAGGCACAACTTGGGTTCAAAAACATGGGAAATAGCACAAAATTTGTAATTGGTTATAAGCAATGCGTATAATCCAAACCTTTCGGATGGTTAACAGTTCAAATCCACAGTTTTTTTAAACACAGTTTCCACCTCTAGCAGCCAAAGTTCAAGTCACATGGCTTGTCGAAACAAATTCAAGCCGCGACCACTGCACGAAGCAAGACATCGCTCGTCCCCCTTAATTCAACTTCTCTATAAATGCATTGATGTGTTCTTCGCGATTGCCTGAATCACCACCATCTTTGAAATGCTTCTTCTTCAAAGGGTGAAGGCTTTCAGGCTTCTTGAGCTTGAATGGCCACAGGAACCTGCTCACCTCCTTAAAATGCGGTCCCACATTGGAAATCTCATGCACAATATCTTCAAGACAGATGATACCATACTTCCCAAGAGCCTGAATCCCAATCCAAATAAATAAAAAATAAGAGAGAATCATAAATAAAACTTTTCAAAATTTTACTTCCAAATATCAGATGATAGTAGGTTTTATTGACACAAATAAACATATGAACTGCTATTTTAGAAGGTCCTTGGAGCAATTTACAACAAATTTGCAGCGAAATTTTTCACTTAACCAATTACTAACAATGTCAACTAAACTTGCTCTTGAATCTTGGTATTTGCTTAAGTATACAAATAGAACATGCTAAGTAAAGGAAAGGTATAAGTAAAGGACTGGTTTCTGAATGTCTATATAGTAGAAGCTTGGGCCTATTCTAGATATTAGAAACACCAGACGGCGACAATGACCATGAGAACCCAGTGCTTTTAAAAACCGCAGCATCAGGGAACAAGCACTACGTTGTATGTGCAAACTCTTTCCGATGATGAGGTGGGCTTAAGAATTCAAATCTTGGAAATTATTATACCACCAGGCTATACTCAGAATCTTAAGAAAAATTGCAATTGTTCGAAAACTAATAACCATGATCATAACATGACTGCAATTACTTATTTGCCACGATCATTAGGCCTTTTCCGTCATAATTCTAATCAGCTGTGGGCTTTTAAAACTGAGAGATAACTAAGTACCAACTGTTTTCATTAGTCAATTTCTATGATGAGGCAAGCACATAAAAGCTATGAGCCTGCAATAAAAGGCTGCTAACATTTGAAAGATCGAGCTTCCAATAAAGTTTAAGCTGACATAGTAAAGCAACAATCCTCCAAAGTTCCCCGGACTAGGACTGGCATTTTAATCTAAAATGTAAAGAATCACATTTTGATCTTTGGTAGCTCAACGACTTATGCCACTTGAAATTATCACATTCCTCTCTGCATTTTAATTTTTAACAATATCTGAAGATCAGATGTACATGGTTTCACATCACTTGACGATATATCATCAGCATGCATGCTGAACTTTACAAATAGCTCACACCTGTTCATATTTAAAACAAGATACAGATTAATAGATCTGTTCTACTACCAACACATTAGTTCAGGTTAATCAATTCATGTGTCATCAGACTGAGTGGTTAACATCCTACCATTGTACTACCATACTACAAATTGTTCAGCATGATCATACATCATCAGAGGGCATCCTGAAAGCGACCTTCAACATTCCCCTAAATTAAGAAATGCAATATATTGATATAGTGCAAATAAAGCATCATATATAGGCCTATAGCCATTTATATTATGAAATAACTTCTTCAAGAACATGTCATTTGACATTTGAAAGCCATTTGCAACTTTAACTGCATACATGCACCAAGTGTGTGATTAAGCATATTATTATTGAACTGAATCCGATGGTTCAAAATAAGTATAGAATTATTTTAAAAATACAAAAATGCAAAACTCGACATTTTTCCAGAATCATGGTAAGTGATCCTAAAGAAACATGACTAACAAACAGTACATAGTACTTAGGGACTACATACCTGTTCAATAACATTGTTGTCTGTGAGAGGGACCCTCTGATTGTCTATCATGGCACAACCCTTCTTGTAGATCAACTCCCTCACACTTTTCGTATTAGGATAACTGGAAACAAAATCCATTCAAAAAAGATCCATGATAAAAGCAACAGAAATCAAGATAGTTAGGGAAGACTTTTCTTGTCATACCCATAAGTGATGAATGGATCGACAGCGAGAAGCCTTCTCAAATTTGCTTCATTAGCCTTTACAAAGACACCATTAAGGATCTGCCTCAACCTCAGTTGCTTTAGGGTTTTTCTCGTGGTGGGATGCATGTCCGTCGAGCTACAACAGAAGAAGTGTGGATTAATAGAATCATCTAACAATAAGAAAGCACCCACAGACATGAGTCAGCGGATAAAAAAGAACATGGTTTGAATGACCCACCCTTGGATGCGGATTACAAATAGCAAGTTAGACTTTATGTCACCTTTGGATAACTTCCGCATCTTTAGTCTCCGTTTCCTACGTACAAAATCCAACTCCTAGAAATTGAAGGATAAATCAGTGCAATACTACAGGTTTGCAATATAGGCAGACTACAAAAGGGAAGCAACATAGACAGAGATATCTGCGTGCAGAAATTAAAGACCATTTCAGAAATAAAAGAAGCCCTATTGTTTAAACTACCGGGTTGTGACTATCTTTTACATTTGTAAATACCACTAAAGATATTGAAGAAAGCACGTTATGTATTAAGAGAGCATGAAAACATAATCATTATTTCGCAACCTAAATGTACTCGGATCCCTATGCATATTTAAGTTCCAAAGGTACAAACTTTGAAGAGGATCTTCTGATTCCACTAGCATCTATAATTCAGCAGGATGCTTCTGAGTTTATTTTAAAACATAAATCTGCTTCTAGTTATGATATATAATTAAAGTTTCACATCATTACAACTGCAAAAATATTGTCCAACCATTCAAATTCTAGCTTTATTCTTCAATTTGTTACAATAGCCAATCAAAGATGATTTAGTTGAAACTGTCAACGAAACCTTTTTCATCATCAAAAACTTTTCAGATCAGATGGCTATTTTCCAAGCATAAGTATTTTACTGGATGCCATTCATAAGATTTGATGGTCTTCGCCTTAAACAGATGTAAATAGAAATAGGAACAATTCAAAGGCACGAACTTGGATTTTTTTTTTTTTTGGTTCAATTTCTCATCCTTCCTTCCATTGCAATATATGGGTAAGATTTAAATCAACAAGAAAATCAAAATCTTTCAATGGGAAATGCATGGGATATGAGTCAAGTGGCTAAAATTGCAATTTCAATCCCTATACTGTACACGGGCAAAATTTAAATTAGCTATATCATATTTCCTACCTCCCCGCCACAGTGCTCACAGTGGCCAAAATCCGATTTTTCCGATTCTCTTCATCAAGAAAAACCAACCGAAGACAGATATTTCCCAGTAATTCACAATTCAACAAGCTTGAAAGTTACCTTCAGGCGGTACTCCTGAACAAATTGCTCGGGCCTCTTGATTGCGGACTTGGTGATGTCTTTGTTCCTTTGCTTTCGAGATTCGATCTGCTCCCTCCTCTTAATGGCCCACTGATCATTGTTCTTCCTCTTCTTCAGCACCGTCTCCTCAATGTAATCAAGGCGCTTCTGCCCCTCGTCCGCCATCTCGAATCTAACCCTGTAAATGATACAATCAAAAAAGATCTCACCCAAAATCCATGGTGATCGTAATCAAAACATCTAAAACCCTAAACATAATGAGTAGAGAAGAGAG
Organism: Asparagus kiusianus; assembly: GCA_022839385.1. Classification (NCBI taxonomy): domain Eukaryota; kingdom Viridiplantae; phylum Streptophyta; class Magnoliopsida; order Asparagales; family Asparagaceae; genus Asparagus; species Asparagus kiusianus. The sequence continues at coordinate 45,772 of BQKN01001055.1, forward strand.
AGGGGGGGGGGAGAGAGAGAAGTACCCGAATGAAGATTGCGGCCAACGATGACCGCTGTAGGGTTAGGGTTTAGAAGAGGAAAAATTAAGAACGATGGAGAAGAAGGGTTTATAGTTCACGGGTTTTGGTCGGTTCTAGAATAACGGGTCCCTTTCGATCCGGCCCGATGCGCTCGGCGCAAAGAAATGCTGTAAACGTTTTTTTATTGGAAACCCCTGTATGTAATCAACAAATAACTAACGTGCAATCAATAGGAATATGTTCTTCCCGTTTGGGAAGTTTTTGAGAGGGAAAATGTTCCCCATCTTTCCCTACAATCAATAGGAATTTGTTCTCCTCGGAACTGGGGTGGTACCTGGGGAAAGAAAATTCACTTACATTCTCATCTCTTTCCTCTCTTATTTCCCTTAGGGGTATTTGTTTCAAATCCTATAATTTTAGGATATGAATTTCACCATGGTATTTGAAATCCATAGGTGTTTTGTTATGAGTTGTGATTTCTAAAATGTTGTTTGTTTCATTAATATTTTGGGATTTGGAATACTATAATTTGTAATATTTTGTTTGTTTCAAGCTCAAATTGTAGCATTACCAAATACCAAAATTTTGTAATATGATGAATATGCTATCTTGATGAGGTTACCTCCCACAAAAAGATAAAATTGGGATATGTCAAATCCTCTCCAATTGAGAGGTAAGCACACCCATTTATGAGATTTGTCAAAATCCTCTCCAATTGAGAGGATTTGGCAAATTCTAAAAATTGGGCAATTTTTACACTTTTGGGATTCAATATTCTAAAAATTTTCTTAAAACAAATATCATATATAGAATCCCAAAATACAAAAAAAAACTCACTTTTTGATCCCAAAACTTGTAATCCATATCAAATGCCAAAACTTTTGGTGAAACAAACACCCATTAACTTCCCCTACCTCAATGAAATCCTACCACACCTTCAAGAAAATTTTAGTTATTTGCAAGCTGCATAAAAGAGATTCGGTGGTACAAGTGTTTGAAGCTCATAGGGGTTTTGTGAGAGACCCCAAAGTTCAAGGGGTTAAATGAGATAAGAAAAGATCAAAGGGTAATAACAAAACCCTCAAAGTTCAAGGTGTTTGTAAATATAACCCTAAATTGAGTTTCATCTAACAGATAAATAGGATCATATCTAATATACAAGGCCATAATTGATTTCTCATGCTCATAGAGAATTTCTATTGCCAATATAGGTTACAGGTAATAAAGAGCACATTAGAGTTAAACTCAAAATATGATGCAAACCCTCTTTTGTATTTTATGATTCATGTGCCTTGCTTATATATCCTCCAAATTTTTAACATTTTTAAAGTCCGCATAATTTTGTTAATTAATCCTCCAGCTTGTGATTTGAGTGCAAACCAAACCCTTTCATTGAATTAAATTGTATTGCCTGGCAAAATGAAACAGTGCTACTATTCTACATTTCTTCTTTCTCTTTTCAAAAAATTTTTAGCAAACATTCTTAATTTCCTTTTACTCCTCCTCGGGGAAAAACTAGGGAGCATCTCTCTCCCGCTTAAGATTTGGATCTGATCCAATTTATCCAGAGAGAAGGGAGACTTCTCTGGGGTGTTCCGGATCAATGGGAGAAACCAAGTGCCTTTTTTTAGCGGGGGCAGGGGCAGTGGTCGGGGTCGGCGGAAAAAGGATAAAAGAGCGATTAACCATTTTTTTAGAATATTTCTATAATAAATAAAATCAGAGGAAAATTCTACTTCTATTCCCGAGTATAATATGAGGGCATAACATAAATTAAGGGGTAACCTAGACAATATTATGCTTGAAACATAATTTTAAAAATATAAAAGATTTAGAGAATAAACGAGTACAAAAGTGGAAACCCCCATAATTCAATTTTATGACGCAAGATTTTTTCCCCCATTTTAAAATTGAATGATGTCTAACTATTCTGATCGAATTGATTAAGAACATGTATTGTCCACCACTGGTATTGCACAACATCTATAAGATAATTTTTTTCCTTTGGAACTCTAAAATTTTATTAAAGAGAACTTATAACATCAGCTCGAATCTCACTGACGGTAAGTTTGGATAACTTTTTTTTTAACTGGGGAAGGGAGGAGCTGGGGAGGTTACAATACTAGCCATCTAGAAATTGTATTTGCTTACATTTTTAGTAAATTAGGGGAAAGGTTTGGAAGGGTTAAGACGAAGCAAATTCCCTCAGTGTTCTAACATTTTAAAAGTGGATTGAATAGGAGAGGATGGATTGAGTTTTAAGTGATATTTTCTTAAAATTCCAAGATCCCTAGATTTAAGTCACATTTATCATGTAGTTTCCCTCCCTTTCACTTCCATATCCTAAACCAACACAATTTAAGTGCACCCCTCTCATTTTCTAGTTTTTTATCTGAAACATCAAACAGCTTTAGAATACTGTGATATAACATGCCACTTGGATTCTTGTGCACAATCACAGGAAAAAAAATTTCTCCAGATGCCTCAGTACCTCTTTCACACAAATTAGACTTTGTGGGTAATATATTATGAAGAAATCTCCACATGAAGAGTTTCAATTTGGGTGGAATATCTAATTTTCATAGACTTTTCCAAGCGTGACTGAAACGAATACCCTCCAATAATTTTCGATCAAATCTGTCACCTCTCTTTACACCATCGCTTAGCCACAAAGTAAGCAGTTTTGACAGAATAATGACCCAAAAAACTGAAACTCATCTCTGAATTTTGCATCATTACTAATTTACTATAGTATCTGGCAAAGGTGAACAAATACAATATAAGTAATAAAAATGTAACGTAGAATTTGGAAATGAATTTGCATCTGCACTCTCTTAATTTCTTATGTACTAATATAAAGGAGACGCCCCTTTTTAAACGTACTGAAACTCAACTTAAAATTCACAGTCTAACATAATCAACATTATCATGGGCTTTGTAAAAACTCAATTAAAGAAAACCACCCAATTCTTTTTCTAAAAAAGGTGTCTCAAATGTTCTCATGAGCCGAGCATCAAATTCTTCAAAACAAGAAATGGGAGGGGGGAAAATTATATGGTTAGAGGGAATTAGCCATTGATTTAAATGCCATCTTAGGAGTAAGATTTCACGGTAGAAACACAACATCTTTAAACTTGTGTGTACTTTAGAAGTGTTGGGGTCAGGATTTTGTCCCAGTGACTTCACCATATAACTTATCAATCGATTCATTAAAAATAAAAGCATTTATGATAAAATAAAATAAATTCAATCGCATAAATTACTCGTATCAACCAAATCCAAATCGCATGCCATCACCCACACAACAATCAAACATCAAAGGAACAGAACCATAACCTAATGAACAAAAAAAAAATCGAAAAATAGAGCGAGAAGAAAACTCACAATTAATAAATTAGTTGAGTTTGAGCAGGGAGCAAGAACCCGAACCCTTCTTCTCCTCGGCGGATCAAAGAGCGAAATAGAGAAGAAGAATCGGGTGGAGAGAACAGCTACAAGGGCCAAAAGGAAACCCTAGATCGATCGATCGATCGATGGATTTGGGGGGCAAACAAAATTTTAGGGTTAGAACAGCATACACGGGGTTTGATGACGGCGGCGCTCTCTCTAGGGGGTTATTTAACTATTAGTCCCTCAGATATTTAAAAGTTATATATGAGCCCCTGAAATCTTTTAAGTTGCTTGCAAGTCCCTCAAATCTTAAGGGCCGTGAAATTTGTTCCCTTAATGACGAAAATACCACTTACCTTATGGTCTTCCAAAGCACTTTGATGTTCAGAAAATCATTGGCTTAGGGGTAGTTTTGCTATGGAGTGCCAAATTGCAAGATCTCTTAGGGTGCGTTTGTTTACCATTGCGTTTGTGTTGTTTTCATTGTGTTTTTTAAAAAAAAAGAAACAAAACGCGTTTGGTTACCATTCCGTTTTTCCGTCCAAAACACTACCAACCCCCAACTTTAAACGGTTTTCTCAAAACAAGAAAAAGGTGTTTAAGGTCTGCTGTTTTCGTTTTTATTTAATATTAATATATAATATTAATATATATTAATATATATATATA
>BQKN01001055.1:80012-112086 GCA_022839385.1 Asparagus kiusianus
TGTGCAAACGTGGATGGCAAACTTGTAAATAAACAAGCCCAAAAGAACCAGGAATCCCTGCCAAAACAGAATCCAAAACGAAACAGGAAACCCAGAAATCACGATTCGGTCGACCGCCAGGCTTGGTCCGGTCGACCGGCCAGAGAATTTTCTCAAACCCTGCAGCGTGCAGGTTTTCCGGTCGACCGGCATGTGTGCTGCGGTCGACCGGACAGAGAACTGTCAGCCACCCTGTTCTTTTGCACGTTTCGCTTCTGCTGACTTCTTCCACTGTCTTCTTTGGCTCCAACCACGCTCCTATCCTCAAGATACCATGAGAATCATCTATCCTCAAGCTCCCATGAGGATCACTAAGCCCCCGAGGCGGGGAAGAAGATACACCTGTATCACTATAAACCAAAATTATTCGTGTCATTAAACTTCTCCATGTCTATCTTCATAGAGTGAATACTCAAATTTTGGACAGTCTTCACGCCAGAAGTACCCTCCACAACTCCTTCTTTCTCAGCCATCTTTCTCAAGCACCAACAAATCATTGCGGAACAAATGAAGAATAGATCCAAACTAAAAAAGAGAGATTTTTACCTCCAACTGAAACCCTAACAAGGGCCTCCAAAAGATCTCACCCCCACACGACGGTAGACAAGATCCACAATAGTAAAAATCTCATATTTATCACTAACTGAAGCCCTAGACGAACTTCCAAAGTGATCTACTCCTCCAACAAGCCCAAGCGTAGCCCAAGCTCTGATACCACTTGTTGTGCGCGGAAGCCACCAATCGTTTTGCTTCGAGGAACCAAACACAAACACCGAGAGAGAAAGCCAAAAAATACAAAATAATGGCACAAACACAAACAACCAATTTTTTACGTGGTTCGGCAAGATGCCTACATACACGGGGCAAAAAAGGGAATGATGTTTTCACTAATAGAGAAGAATAGTACAAACTGAGATTACAAATCACTCAAACTCACCAATTAATCTCACAAACAAAACTCTTAATCTCTCAAATAAAACTCTAACCAATAGCTCCAGAAAATACCTCTTTTATGTGCTCAAATTATCCCCTTGACTGCTCCTAAAAAACCCTAACACGTGGTTGCTATTTATATCAAACAGCAATCCCAACCAGAACAGGAAACCACAATTAGACCCAAACCCGAATCGCGGTCGACCAGACAGAACGACAGAACCCAAAATTCAATTACAGTGTCTTGCAAATCGACCGCCGAAATCATCGCGGTCGACCGGCCAAAAATCCAGAATCTGTACTAAGTCGTGCACGTTGTCGGTCGACCGGAGAGCACCCGAATGTCTGTCAGCTCCATTTTTTCTGATCTTCTCCAATATTTTCGCCGTTTCTAAAAAAACATTTGTGATTAGCATAATGTTTAATTTGGTAGAACTTAATTAATATAATGAACGTAAGATCAACTTTATGGCACATATTTGACTTGTTAATCAAAGATAAGCTTGAAAATGACCTCAGCCAGTCTTTGTCAATTAGATAAGATTAGATTTGATAGTAAACTATATTGTTTCATATACTTATATTTGTGTGCACGCTTAGATCATTCATATATATATCTATAAAATTATCCCCTAAATCTGAGTATTTTCAAACTATATTGAACTCATCAACTATGCGGAAATACCCCCGGCTAGTTTGTGATTGCAATATTTTAATGTCAAAATATTAACAAATTATTAAAATATTACTCTATCCAACAAAATTGATGATTTTATCGATTACGCTAGTCTAAAGCTTGGATACACTCGAGAACCGAACCAATCCGTTTAACTTTCCCAAATCCAAAGGCGACCACTCATTTGCAAGCTTTGCCCAACTCAGCCTTTTTAGCTGTCTGCTTTGTTAAAACACCTTTTTTTTCCAATTTTTTTAATTGATTAACTCTTATTTATTGCTTTGTTTGGCCGCTTAATGGTTTTCAATTGGATCCTCCGCATCTTGAACGAGACAGTGGTATTTTATAGAATCATGTTCTTGGATCCACATAGATAAAGTGCTTCCAACTACTTGTTAAAGCATAAAGCATCAATCTTCTCTCCTCCTTTTTCTATCTTTTTTTATCCAACTTGCCTTTAGTTTTATATATAATTGATTTTTTACCTGTGAGATTCCTTATTATCTTCAAACGTAGATAGTGACCGGAGTTTTCATGAGTCATTATGTATTTTCATAAGTATGAATAATTGAATATTACTACTTAATAAAGGACTTGTTGCAAAATTTTAGGTTGGCTATATAAGTTTTATTCTCCATTTCGATCTTTAATGTGTTACACTACTTTTTGATTGCTTCTAACTTGGTTCTCTTGTCTTTTCAGTTGCCTTTCTAAGCAACTTTTCCTTCTTCTTTTTTCCCCTCCTTCTAAGTTGTGCATTTAGTGGTTTTTGTTGCGCATGGCTAACTCGTCTCAATCGATGCTATCTCGTTTCATGCTCAAAAGGAGCTTAACCTAACCTTCTGAAAATACACTCATGTTTCAACACATTTTTAATCTATATTCATATGTTCATTTGAAAATGCTCGGTTCTTTTAAATTGATTTCCCCTCCTTCTAAGTCGTGCATTTAGTGGTTTTTGTTGCGCATGGCTAACTCATCTCAATCGATGCTATCTCGTTAACCTAACCTTCTGAAAATACACACATGTTTCAACACGTTTTTAATCTACATCTGTATGTTCATTTGAAAAATATTCAATTCTTTTATATTGATTTCCATAACATTTGCTCTTCCTTAAAAATTGAAAGCTTCTTCTCCTACAGTAAGAAGGAAGGAAATTAACCCATTTGATCTGTGTTCTACTAGTCTACTGTTTTTAACTTCCATTATTAAATAATCCTCTCTTGTTGTCTCTAAAAGTGGACCAAAACTTGCCTAAAAAACTAAATACCCACATGACTTATGACTATGACCACATGAGAATCCTTTCCCACTAAGAAAGAAACATCTCTCTCTCTCTCTCTCTCTCTCTCTCTCTCTCTCTCTTGTATGGAGCCACAAATCAAGCCTACCTCCAATGGAACACAAGATGTTGTTGCAAGCCATGGATACAACAACTCAAGATCCACCTTTGATGGATACAACTTTAGACCACCATCATCATCATCACCATCAAAATTTTTATCAAGCTCAAGGATTCAACTAGCAATACTCATCCTCAGATCAACTACCTTGATCTTAACTTTCATCGCAGCAATTGTGATGGGCACGGGGAAGGACAGAACCAGAGTCTCCGTCACTGACCCTATCACCATGAAGACTACAATTTTCATCGAAACGGTTCGAGCAAAACACTCCTCTGCTCTTGTGTAAGCCTCCTCCTCCATTCTTCCATCAAGATTTAGTCCCATATTGATAATTAGGAAATATATTTGTATGTCATGACCATATCATAATCTTGAATATGTTTGATTTGAAATCTAGATCTAGAATAAGATTTTTTTTTTAACTAGCTAGGCAAATATATGTCATCACAATTGCATCATAATTAGTTTGGTATGTATTTGGTTTTTAAATCTAGAGCTACCATCTCCATCACCCATGGTTGACATTTTAGTACTTGTAGATAACTTAGTCCCATAAATCATGGTCATATGCTTGAGTTTTGGATGTGTTTGATCTGAAATTTTGAGCTAGTGTTTCTATCGTATCATGCATAATAGGACGTACAAAGGATTAGAGCTACTACATGTTAATTAGTTTGATGTGTTTGATTTCAGGATTAGAGCTAGAACTAATGAAATAGTAATTTTGGTTTAAATGTTTGTGATGAGATTGTAAAAGTACAACTAGAATAGTTGTGTTCTGTTTTTGATATTACCATCTCTGAACTACAATCTGAAAATTAGAAGAAGAAGAGGGGAGGTTTTGGAAGTATGTGCTGATGAATTACTACTAATATGAAACGCAAGCGAAGAAATGTTCTAAATAAACACACTCATTTTTTTTTCAAGACCCCTTGAGTTTTATTTACAAAAATAGACCCAGTTTATCTTAATCCGGTTCCTAAATAGTCGGGGTTGCCAACCCCGACTATTTAGGAGGTTGTAAACCCCCAACTATAACCCTAAACCCTAACACTTTATGCACTAAATAGTCGGGGTTGGCAACCCCGACTATTTAGGAACCGAATTAAGACAAAATAGGTGGTTTTTTGTATAAAAAAACTCAAGGGGGTCCATTTTTAGAAAAAAAAAATTAAGAATGGGTTTGTTTAGGAAATTTCTTCAAATGCAAACTGATAGAGACCACTGAAGACTTTACGTTCCACTCTCCATATATACTAGCATTATATGGCATTTTTTAATTGTAGAGTGCAAAGGCTGATGAAAAGTTCTATTTCCATTGAGAGTGGTTAAAAGAGTTATCGGAGCAGTCTTTGTCAAAATTGTCAGTGGAAACTTCATGAACATTTTAATATTCTGAAGGATAACAGGGTATCTATATTTAATTATAAAGTTTACGGTGGGCATCCTGCAATCACGCCCCTCAGAGAAGCCAACCTTTGCATTCACTTTGATCGGAAGGGTGAACAACATCTCTATTTTCCATTTTTAGAGAATTTAGTTAGTTTTTTGGTCCAACAGATTCCTCATCTAATTCCCTAAAATAGGGATGGAGTAGAAAAAATAGGGAAGCTTCCCCAAATCTGCAGCATTCTCCAAACTTTTGGAGGAAAAAAAATGGATTCTTCAAAATGAGGAAGCTGTTGGAGTTGGTGTAAAAATAATTTGGAGAATATGAGTTTTGCTTCTCCATTTCGGAGAAAATTTTGGAGAAGCTGTTGGAGATGCCCTGAGAATACGAGTCACGAAAGACCTTTTGAGATAACCCCCTTAACTATTTCTATTCCACAAACCCCCCCTGAATGTTGAGGGCCTGAGGGGGCATCACACATAACCCCCTTAGATTTCTTTTCTTCCACTAAAGGGGGTTTTGTGAAGTTTACCCAGTTTTAGAACTGCATCATTCCTTAACTAAAAGGGAGGAGAAAATATACTGTTTGTTAATGCTTGTCTTTGAAAAACTGCAGGTACTTCATAGTGACAAACGTGCTCATGTTCCTCTACTCAGCCTCATCACTTGCAATACTCTTCCTCATCAAAGAAACCTCAAGATACGTCCAACTGTCCTTCGCAATCTCTGATGTACTGTTCCTAATCCTTCTCTTCTCGAACAACGGAGCCTCGATCACAACAAGCTTAGCAATGGAGAACGGAAACACAGAGTTGGGGTGGATAAAAATATGTGATGCTGTCAATACCTTCTGTGCTCATGTTACGGCTGCAATTGTGTTGTCCGTGTTCGCGTCGATAGCCCATCTGGTGATAGTTTTGTTGGAGGTAATTGGTATGCATGTAGGAGACTAGATGTGAAGATTTAATGTGGTTTTTGTACTTGAGCTTCAGATGTGCTTACAGCTTTTGCTTGTGTAAAGGAAATATTGATATATATTTATGTATATGATGGAGAATAGGGACCAGCAGAGACAATCTGTAAATGTTAGAGAAACTGCAAAAAAAAAAAAATCATCTGTCAGAGGTTAAGTTAAAAGTTTTGAAGACTGCTAGCTGTCTGGTTCAAAATTTCAAGGTTTCAGTATTTTTATTGCGATGATTGTGCTCTTGATTTTGTATGTGAGGTTCAGATGTAATTATGCTTTGGATGTAAATTAAAGTTTTATGATCGTTTTCATATGAGAGTAACCTTCTTATTATCATTGGACAAATTTTCAAAACCATCCCCTTTTGAAATTTATTTATAAAAAACGATCTATTTTAACTTTAATTACAAAAACAGACCCAGTTGGTTGAAACTGGGTCGGTTTTTGAAAAAAAAAATTCCAAACTTCACGGGAGTTCAACTCCCGTGAAGTTTTGTTATGAGAAAAAACTTCACGGGAGTTTAACTCCCGTGAAGTTTGAGATTTTTTTTTCAAAAACAGACCCAGTTTCATCCAACTAGGTCTGTTTTTACAATTAAAGTTGAAAGGAGTCTTTTTTTGAGAATAAAATTCAAAACGGGATGGTTTTGAAAATTTGTCCTATTATCATTTCATGCATCAAACTAACCTGCAGGGCTATTATGCTACCAAATTATTGGGCTTGAAGAGTTGTTAAAAATAAAGATAAACTAGGATGAAGGGCTTGACTGTAATAAAAAAAACAAAATATGACATCATTTTTAGGGGCAATAATTGTGACAGCAGGAGATAGTCAAATATATCTATTTAACATTGACTCTCTGATATTTCCTGAGAAAAATAAATCAAGTACACTGAAGAAGGGGTTGGTAACCAAAAAAAGCAGACATATCATCAAAAAGTTTTGCCTTTTTCAGGGGCAATTTTACAATAGAAACCCCCAAGTTTTGACAAAAGAATCAGAGCCAGAGATAGGCCAATGATGATCCCTTCAACAGTAGCTCTGCAGTATCCCCCCCAGCTTAACAACTACAAACCACCAAAAGAAAAAAATCCCAACAAATCTTGTTTCCTTAAACGGCAACATGTCTTCTTGACTTGCCATCATCACCCATTTCCTTAAACGGAACAACAAAGACCAACCAAACATATATATAAGCACAATGGCGACGAAGACCAGAATAGAGTTCAGTTTCTTGTTGCAAATTAAGAGGACAAAGTTATGAAACAAGATGGCTCTGAAGCAGCTCTTCCAGCTTCACTGAGAAAAAATGAGGCGTTGCAGCTCGAGCGATCCCGAAGGGACAAGATGGCAGAGTTTTACACTGTGTTGCAGTCCATGGTGCCTAATCTCTTTCCTAGGGTCTCTCTCTAATTTCTTGCATTTTTTTTGCACCTTTTTTCCCACCTCTGAATCAAGTGTTTTGGACTTCATTTCTGAAAAATGGGTTTTTATCAACTTTTCCTTTGATTGGTGTGAATGAAACTGCGTTGTGTTGTAGACCCTTTTTTATCTCTTTCCAAAGGTCTCTCTCTTAATCAATCACAAACTTGGTTTTTATTTCTAATTTGGTGTGTTTTGGTTTTTATTTCTGAAATATGGTTTTTTTATAACTTTTTTTATTATTGGCGTGCAAACTTAACAAAACCTGCAAAAGGGTAACTTCATTGGTATTGGTAATCTCATTTTTGCCTTATAAACTGCAGAAAACAATGTTTTGTTTCTTGTTTTTTTACATATTGCCTTCTTTTGGTTGCCAACTGAACATTTTATTTTTGTTTCATAAACTTCAGTTTATTTTAGATTTTTAGTTCAATTGCATTGGCATTCTGCAGGCAACAAGGACAAGAGTCATCGACGAAACAATAAGCTACATAAAATCCCTTGAAGAAGTAGTCACTGCACTAGACTCCCAAAAAAGGGCTAAGGAGTTGCACAGACACAGAAACTCATCCATCAGTATAACAGTCTCCAACAGAACAGCGTTCTTCGCGTTGTGCGTTGCTCCTGGCCACGGGCGCTTTGCGCGCGTAATAGAGGTATTTGAGAAGCACAAGGCCGAGGTGCTGGCAGCAACGGTGGTGGCGAGCGAGGATGGATGCACGAACGTTACGGTCACCGCGTCATTGGATGGGGAGGAAAGCGCGGAGAGGATCAAGGCCGAGCTGATGACACTCTAGTACGGTCGACCGTTTAGTTTCTCGGCGACCGTAATCGTAATGTAAATATCCGTTATAGTCGCGGTTGCTTGGTTCAGTTTTAGTATGAAGTTGTGGTTGTAGTCAGAAGCTTGTATTGCAACATGGTTACATTTCAAACTGAGGCTGAAACTGTCAGGTTATTGCGGCGCATGCAACGGTCAAAGATTGGAGATCAGCTCTCCTAATGATTTAAGTCCAGGTGTTGTCCACTTGTTGCTCTGTTGAAAATAAAACCTTAAAAAAGAAAATAAAATAAAAGGGAAGTAGCCGTACCGAGACTGAAAAGGTTCAGAACTGGTCCTCAGTTGGCAGACAACACAGTTCTGAGGCATTCTGCTTGGACTCGGACCACAGGGCTTGGTTCCTTTTTTCTCCTTGAGATATTTATCTTCATCACCAAGTCCAGTTACATTTTCGTCAAAAAAAAAAAAAAATTGTAAGCAATTTGACCACTGCGTAAAAAAGATAATCATGATGGCTTTAACTGAAGGAACCAACCACCAGCTAGAAAACAAAAAAAAAAAGAACAGGGGGGCAAGGAAAAAAAAAGTTTTGGTAGGGGAACCTATCAGTCTCAACCCTGTGTATAATTGGACTTTTCAGCAAAACTTACTGCTGTTATCTCCATCAAAATAGTAATGTAATTCTTAAACGCATTTCTAGCTGACATGAATTTGCAATTCCAGTATCTTGCTGTTGCTTTGGTCTCTATCAAATTAATAATACAATGGGAGCCAGAAATTTCATTGCTCTTTGACGTGCGCATCAAACATAGGAGTGCATTCGGCATGGATATGGCTCTGATACGATGTTTACCATATTCATATCCACTTACCCATCTCGGATAGGTACGAATACGGATATACCTCGATAAGGAAAATTCATATTTATATCCGCTAAAAAAATAGAATACATTTACGGATATATATGCGGATATATAAGCGAATATGCATACGGATATAAAACGGATATAAGAAAACTAGATAGTACTGAGAAAAACATAGTTCATGTGATACAAAAGAATTCGTTAATATGTTCATTATAATCGAAAAGCTCAGCTTAGACATCTTAACCATCAAAACTAACCGCAAATCCATAATCTAAGAATCGAAACCATCGTAGGAGTATGACTAATATGTACTCGGATATTTCGGATACTGATGTTTCACTACAAAACCATATCCGCAACCATATCCTATCGGTTATAAATTTGAGTAATCATATTTGTATCTTAACGGACACGATTGCAGATACGATTACAGATATTTTCTCGGACACGGATACAGTTTAGCACCCTTAATCAAACACCCATAGTATAGCATGAAAAAAAATTAACACCTTCCAGCAATCTCCCAATGTACAAGCAAGTACAGGTCAAATATATCACAATATCAAATGATAGAATTTTTCCAAAATTGACAGCTTTACTAGAAGCAATCTCACAATGCAAAAGCTCCGCTTGAGGTAAACAAGAAATGCTTTTAAGCACCATTTTATTTCAAGGGAATTACTCCCATAACATCGTTCTCGGCACTCTCACATCTATAACACTTTTGACATCATCTACCTAAGCCTTGTAATATAGGAGATATTAGATACTCATGTTGTCAATCGATGCTCTTCGGAATTATGGCATCCACCCTTTACATAATGCTATAACACCGCCGTGTAGGATAAAACCTCAGGAGCTTTCATGCTGACCAAATTGCGGCCCTTAAAGAATTAGCTTCACCGAAGAACTTAATCCTCTGATTTACATGAAAACAAATATCCTAGTTTGGTGGAAACTAGGAAGCACACTCAAGAAGAATCACTACACAAGGTATCATACATCCCAAGCAGAAGGGGACTCCTCGCTTGATAACTGGATACCTTCATAAGAAATAATCTATCCGTAAGGCAGGTAGCAAGTTAGATCTGAGATTTGCGAAACATTTAAAAAAAAGGGGTTTTAGTATAAATTTACCTTAAATCATGTGTATTTGAAAAACTACCCCAAAAACCGAGTATCTGCATGCCCCTCAAATCTCAACTTTGGAAAACAAGAAATTACCCCTCAAATCATCAACTTAGATAGCCTAATTTGTAATTGCAGTTTAAAAGTGTCAATACAATAGTCAAACTTTTATTCACAGTATCCAACAGAGTTGATGATTTGCTTATTTGGGGTTTTCTTTCAGAGTTGATGATTGGGGGGTTGGTGGGAGGAATTTTGCAACCATTGAGATTTTGGGGGTAGTTTTGTAAATACACATGGTTTAAGGGGCACATAAACAAAATACAATGCCCAAAAGAACAGTTTAGTTTTAGAGTTATGTTGTTGGCAGGCTATGTAGTACTAACCTCTCGAGGAAAGTGCATGATCATCTTGAGTGTTGCAATCGGTAATTGAGGACCAAATCTTCTGGCTTCTTCCAAATATAAGCTCGTACAGTGGCCAAACTCATTTCAGGTGACAGCACCTACATAAGGAATTTGTATAAGAAAAGATTGTTATAGATAAAGGGGGAAAAACAGTTATAAATTAATTCAGTAGATATGAATTATGACATCCGCCCATCCTTCAGTTCATGGAGTGGTGCTCTAAAAGTTAGCAATATGAACAGGACCTTGAAAGCTTATTCATACCAAACAAATTCAAATTAAATGATTAGCAAACACTAAAGAAGTCTATCTTATGCACAATACAAGATGACTGAAAAACAATGATACAATGATACAAAATAAACAAAAACAATGGGAAACTTGGTTTAAGAAGAGAGAGGAGAGAGAATTCAGAATTGCCGGGATCAGCAGCACCAAAAGGAAACAATACACAACTACCACTCCCAGGGTGATGGAAAATGCAAATAGAATGAGATCTTATTAGAGCAAACAATGCAAGAACTGAACCACCATGGTCGTCCAAAACTTCCTAAATTGAATGTACAACAAAATTAACCTTAATCATGTGGATGGCAGTCAAGATAATTTCTTTGCACTTACCTGGTTATTGCACAAGATCTCTATGGATGGCTTCACCTTTTGCCATGGTTTTAGCCCTGACCGCAAAGAGCCGTCTCCAATAGATGAAAATTGTGATTGTCCTGCACTCAATCCCAAACCAAATGTTCCATCCGAACTTCCTCCATCCAATGGTTTATCGAGAACTATTTTCTCAATCACATAGTTAATTACCTGCAGACCAATTGCAACAAGCCTTATAACTAGGTGTTTCATGAGAAATACGTGCACAAATCTAACAATGCTTGCAAAATCACATTTCAACATAGATATGAAAATGTTTGCATGCGACCAGACTGTAAACTAAAATATATACTGTCGCCAACTAGCTGCATCAGTAGCGTGACAATTTGGACAATCAACTAGTACTTACTTTATGTATCCGCAATATCCTGGGTGCACTCAGTTTGCCTTGGGTGATCACCGGTATGGTTGAGCCTTCACAAGGGTGCAAATAGAAGCTACACCTGAAGGAGACAGAGAGCTAGATCAGAAAATAAAAGAATTGTGCTTGAGTAGAAACATCACTGTAATAATGTTTATTCGACCGAAAAAGAGACTTACAGAAGAGATTGAAATTTGTGTTCACAAGCAAAAGCAGAAAAGAACTAAATTCTCTCCCTGAATTCTCAAGTGCATATGGGATCAATCTGTCTGGTGGAAAATAAAAATTAATATCGAATAATCTTGGTAGTGGGCAATGCCTAGTTCCTATGGAAGGACGGTCATGGATAAACTTTTCTCCTCTAGTCTCAAATACCAGCTAGTGAAGCATGCGTCCATTTTTTGCATTCTTTAAATAGATTTTTCGTTCAAATCTGTAAGAAACAAACTATTGGACTCTTCAGTTGCAATATCCTCTCCCTCCGAAGATTCAACTAAATTTTTTGTTCACTCCCTTGCCCATTTCCCATCTTTTATTTTATCAATGTGCATCTTATGGATGTTTTCTTCTCTGTGATCTGATTTTCAGCACAAGAAATCAAGCGTCAAAACAACGAGTACATGTGCACACTTGTCACCATTTCAAAATATGTGTACTGACTGAAAAAGTATGGAGAAGTGCCTATTACATCACAGAATATAGAATAGGAAGTTGCCAAGGTTGCAGCCAAAGGAACTAAAACTAATATTCAAAATCAAAACCACTTAACTTAGTAGTAATACTTTAATTCATTTTCAATCTCTCTTTACTACTAGCCTTTTTATAGTTAAATCAAGGAAACATTGTTCACTTCCAGTCCATTTTGCTTAATTGGACATCCTCGTTCTGATCTAAGTATCAGTGCCTTAAAGATCAAACTGCAGAAGTCTACTCAGGAAACATGGACACCAACAAGAGGCTCATATGATACTAGCACAGATCTGACTGATAGATTCTATGTTTCATTTATTCGTACATTCAGGAAAACCACAGAATAAATAAAACAATACAGGGATACGATAAAGTGCATAAAGGTAGGAAAATACTTGGTATTTTCTCTCGGTGGCATCCGACCATTCAACACACAATCTAGACACCACCATGGAAAATCTTTCTCGTCTTCTGTCCCGTCTAAGTCAGTTATTTTCTTTCTCCAAGGTCCTCCATATGTACCGTGCCCTTCTGTGATAATTGATGGTGGGGAGACAGTTGAGAATTCAAAAGCAGGGAGCACTGCTGTGTTATGGTTTTCAGAAGTGTCATCAACCTCAATCCTCGAATGGGAAAGATTTCTCAAGGATATATCCCTTGCTGATGAAATATCACCATTAGAGGATGCTTGTGCTCCAATCCTCTGCCTTCTTTTGGCCATCCAATGTGCCAAGAGACCACGCAGAGTCTCTTGAGCTAGATTGATCTACAAATTTGTGCGAAACAACACATTAGTAGAACAGTTTAAAAAATCATTTAAGATCAGCAGCAAGATCCAAAGGATTATTATGAGCCAAATTTTAATGCCACTAACTGCACACATATTGTCTCTCTCATAAAAGGACAAAATATTGAAAAGATAACTGCAGATATGGAAATGACTATTAGATGGTGATATAAGTATTAAGCTATTAATGGATGCAGGATTAACTTCCAAATGCAATATATTCCATTTTACTCCTGAGTAGGAAATCTTGTCTGGACAAAAAAAATAGCATGTATTAAAAGCTTAATAAATAATCAAGCCCAAGGTTACGTTTTCCAGCTTTACAAACCGACACCTGCTGATACCATAAAATTATAGTTTCATAATCAATCGATAGTTTGATACATATTAATACCGCTTAAAATCCATGCCTTCTGCCATGAAATGTTTAAAAATAACATAGATACTCCATGTTTAGTGTCTAGTTTGTCAAATTCACAGTTTAAATTAAATAGTAATAGACAACATAATAGTGTGAACCTTGAGAATAAAAAAAGAAAAAAAGAAAACATAACCGTGAGGCTAACATCTAAATGAAATGCGTGGCATTTTAAAATAACTAAATACTTAATGTGAACAAGAATAGGAAGATATTTTCAATATCAAAGTATAGGTGTCCTGCAATGTCAAAGTCATAGACGAGTATTATGTGAAAAGAGAAGGTGAGACAAGCCCTTGAGTGAAAAATGGCCCCTTCAAGTTATACATAAAAGGTGTTATGTAACAGAAAATTTAAGACAGACACATACATGAAGATAATACAGTCAATAAAATGTGAACTAGAGTCCCGCATGAATGAGAAAACAATCTGCCTTGGTTTTATATAGGCAGTGGATATAACAGATAATTGCAACTTGCCAAGTTCTAAGACTGTCAGCATTATTTTGGAATTGGATGCTATGTTTTCCTACTGATGAATATGGTAATGCAATACCCCATAAAAACTGCTTTAGGTTCCCTCTCTGAAATGGAATCTTTCCTACGCTTATTTCACATTAATAGAAAGGTAGAATTACCTTTTGAATGGTATCGGTCTTTGGGTCTATAGCAAGGCCCTTAGACGCTTGTAATTTCCCAAAACAAGAATCAGAAACCAAACAGGAGTGGTTCAAGAGTTTGATGTTAGATTGATGATTGCCAAAATAAACCACTTCTTAGAGCTCATCCCAACTTTCCATAATTCAAAAGATACGGTCGAATGAATGGTGATGGTCATGAAATCATGATTTATAAAAAGGAAGGTACCAGCAGAACTCTAATTAGTTGAAGTTCTACCACCAATTTCATACACCTATTTGAGTAATTACATGCAGAATGGATGATACCTTCTTGTAAAAAAAATATCGCGTTACAAACATTCCTCCTACCATACTAGTGAATCTTGTGCAATCAAGTTATTTGTATTAGTAGAAACTTTGCTACGGTTATAACTTCAGGATACAGGATCAAGATTGAGGTCAACCAAAAAAAGAGGGGGAGAGCGGAGGGGGAGAGAGTAAGTACCTTGTGATCTTCAGCTGCTCCTAAAATATTCAAATCAGCAGCATACATCTCCGCAGAAAAGCATTGTGGCGTGTCCAGGTGGACAGACAAGCTTCCAAGTCGAGTATCCATAGTAAACCATGCAGGAATACTAACCTGGAAAAGATGAGAGAAATTTTCTCAGAACTCGAAGTACTTTTTAGCATTGGAAAGTATAATTCACCCACAGTATATGCAAAAGTACCATTTCAAATAGTGCTTGTTTCTTCTCCTCAAAAGAAACCTACAGGATTAAAAAAACAAAATGTGTAATTATAGCATCAAACAATAAACTAGATGCTTGCTCTTAATTGCAAGCTAACTCTCAGTCTCAAGCCATAAAGGCTATAATGGACAAAATACGAAAACTATTACGCCTTAGGACTCAGCAGAAAAGTTTGAGAATAAATGGTACCTTTCCGTACTCCTCAATTACAATTCCCCTGGTAATATCCCACAGTTTAACAGAACCTGCTGCATCCTGTACACGTAATGACCTTTTGTTATGGAAACATACATCCACCAAGGAATATGCTTATAATTGTGAGAACACCAAAAATAGTAGCAGTATTTCCATGTACACAAAAATCAGGCATCATATCAACCTTAGTCAAGACCTGTCTTCTATTGTTTAAGATTTCATGTTGCACGATTCCTGGAATTCCAGGTATTGTCATGGACGGTTCTTTGAAAACGGGGGCCTGTAACAAAAATAAAGAAAAAAAATAAATAAACCTGGGGTAGTAAAGGAACCCTTGTGCACTAACAATATAACGAACATCAAACATCCAAAGAAAGAAAGTTGAGCAAGCTAAATATCTAAGATTTTGAGAAGCAAAATGACTACCTGCAACATACAAAAAATACCTGTCCTACTTAACAAACCCATGCGTGTTAAAATTGATTGCAATTTTTAAACTACACAATTACATGAGATCAAATAATAACCTATTCAACAACACAGCTGAAGAACTATTAGTACTGACACTGAAATAAGGTGAATTCCAGGGTCTCAATCTTAATATTCATCTTGAACCTTCATATGGATGTTGGGAAGTATAAATTGTTGAATTAGAAGGCAAGGAGTTAAAAATAGGACGAACAAATGGATACAACCGAATAAAAGGAAAGATTTCAAAAGAAGCATGCATATTGTGGGAGAAACAAGATCTGCTGCTGAACTTGGAAAGCATAAAAGAATTTCCTTATACTTACATGAAGAGGGAAAAACTTTGACAAATAAGCAGTATCATAACAACTGGGGATAACCATATTCCTGCCAGTATATCTTTTCCCCATAACAACTCATACGTTGAAAACAAAAAAATTTAAAATAAAATACAACTTACAGGTGCTGATCCTTCCAAAGAAGCTCTTGCCCTAGAAAAAGACAAATTCCCAGCTAAGAATGAACCTCCTCTTTGGAAAACCTTCTGCGGGTTACATCCTTCAGCTGGCCACCTGTAAACAGAAGAATCCGTTGATGCAACCCAAATGCTATCGTCTTGCAAAGCCAACTGCAGAACAGGGTGGTCCTTTTTGCAAAGTAAAACACTCTCTCTTGTTGACAAATCTGTTAGGTATACCTGAGATAACATTCAGAAACATGCAGAGGCCACACAAATTAGACAAAGTTCAGATGTTAACCCTTAAGAAAATAGAGTTTACTTCTCAAATAGAGAAATTCATTACGCACAGAAAGGTCCCTCCCACCACTATAAACATGGCTAAATGTGGGAGTGCTGGCAAGTGCCCAAACAGAATCTGTATGCACAGCATAAGAATGTACACAGCGTTGCTGACCGAGATCCCATAGACTACATCGAAACAAAACCAAAAAATAAAAATAAAAATTAGTTACTTGAAAGGTAGTTTCATTTTCACGAAAGAGAGAACAAAAAGGGCCGCTTTGCAATTTTGTAAACCTCCTACAAGCAAGATGAATAAAGCCATCCCCATAATAACTAAGGAAATTATAAAGAATAAATTCATATTTTTTTCTCATACTTTATCAGCATCAGTTAGTTTAATCTTTATTTGTAATGAAGTTTGATGATGCATTCGACCATTCATGAAATTAGGTGTTGTGTGTGTTCTCACTTTTTTCTTCTCTTTGTTGGTTTGTGTGTGTACCAGCATGTGCATGGAGAGATGGTACAGCGAGGTACAGGTATCGCGAACCAATTTTACATTGGTGTGCATATGCACAAACATGTCGGTATGTGTATGTGAGCATGTGCGTGAGAGAGAGAGAGAGGTACCGAATCATGGAATCTGATGACCCTGATAAGCAAAACCTGCAGCAAAATGATAAATGATTTGTCCATCAGTGCTGTCAACATACAAGTTAAGTAGCAGGAAAAGATTAAATTGAAATCTAATGCAAACTGTTGACATCAATTGGTACCCTTTTACTAGAATAGTTAGTTAGAATTAGGTGTTAACCCTTATCAAACACCCAAAATATGCCAGAGCTAGGAAATAATATTAATATGAATGTTACTTGAAACTGTCCAAATAGCACCCTTGAAACCACCTCTGTTAGAGAGGTGAGGTATGGTTGCATCTTTCTGTTAGGATTACACACTCCCCTCCTAATTCACGTTTTCTCTTCTATCTAAATAACTAACAAAAATCAAACTCCTAACTCTTGCTATGTTTCTCTTTCTAAACACTTAAGTCCTACTCCCTTGCTCCTTGGTTAAACAGGGCCTTAATTTGCTACTTTAAGAATATACATATGTCAAATCAAGTGCCTCCAAAGATTTAAATCTCAATCCCCATACCACGAACGGAAGTTCAAAATAAAATCAATAATAATTTTTTAAAAAAAATCAATTCCAAGCATATGAACCTGCCACTCGAATCAATCAGCAAGGCCCGTATGTTATCAGTATGTCCCCTTAGCTTCATATTCTTTGAACCTGTTCTTGGATCCCAAACACGGACAACCTGTAAGGAATCCCATAGTAAGATGGCTAGGGTTGTACAGAGAACAATTTCCAAGTTACTATAGAACACATCTAAATAAACATAGCAAATTAAAATGTCAACAATTGTCGCATATGTTTGCGTTTTCCCATCCTAACACTAAATAGAGTTGACATGATGTAGTGTGCGACATGCATGCTAGAGCTTTATGAAAGAAAAAAAAGGTCGACATGATCATGTCTGCAAATTGAAACTCAGTACCTTTTCTGTTCCACCAGAAACAAGTAGACTTCCAGTATCATTCATAGCTAGAGCATAGACAGAGTCTTTATGCCCTTTGGCAGCAACAGGATTATAAGAATGCGGTGGATTGTTATGCACAGGTATGTTGTTGCTTGAATTGACAGTGCGTAAACTTGTCAGAGGCAACCCATTTCCGGAACTACTTAATCCATTTGAACTTTCATCTTCAGCAGCATCGACAGACTTGGTAACCGGAAGAAGTGCTGCTTCAATGTCCCATATAAAGACCTCCCCACCAAGACCTCCAGATGCAACAATATTACTCTAAAATGAATGAAACTACGAAAGGATCAGAAATCTCCCACACCCACAAAACAAAAAGACATGCAACAAGAGATTCACATGTCCTCAATGCTTCCTATGCAAGTGTGTCCATATGCATGCATATGTATAATTGAACAAAGAAAAGGCAATAATCTTTCGGAAAATTACATTTTTTCCAGCTGCAGCCAGGCATATAACATAGTCAGAATGTTGACGAAGGGTTCTTGTACAAGCACCATCAGACAAGCAATTCCACATCTGAACATACAAAGAGAAAAATGGTTAATGAACGGAAACTGTTGCGATGAAAAAGAAATTTGGTAGAGAAAAGCACCTTGACAGTTGTATCTGAAGAGCATGAAACAAGGGTATTGCCGGCAAGTACTGCATCATTAACCTGCATGAAGGAATGATCAGAAAAGCCAAATACACTAGAAACTAAGATAATTAAGTAAATATTGAAATCTATAAGTGCAGTGGTAATGAAGATGAGCATATTAAATCAAGGGCAAATATATGTAATTCCCAGAGACTTGCCAGGAAATGTTCCTCGCCATCACTTAATGGAGAAAATGAAACCATGAAGCTGACCACCGAAATTTTCAGCAAAAAAGCTGTTCTTTTCTCTGTGCATATGCACATATATAAAATGTGTGTGAGAGCATCATGCAAACGCATACAAAGAAAAATTTTCTACAGAAATTGTTATACATCTGACTATAGGTTAATGTGAATGCTTAGAAGAGAGTTCAACTAGTTTTATTCTCTGACTAAGGTCACATTCGTCAAGAAGTTGCCACATATACAGGGTTGACACTTGTAACCAGGTGGCCAATCCTTTGTGGAACTTCTTCGACTTTAATTAATGTTTTCATACTCAATCCCATTTTGAGGGGACAAAGGCTTGCATGACAACATATTTCTTCATGATGCATATGCCAGACAATAATGGATTCTTACTACTAGAAAGGATGAAGAAGAAATTTATTAAACAAATAGAAATTAGATTATAATTTAAGTAGAGCAGTCACTAAGTAATCAGAGCGATTTACAGCTAAAGAATAGCAAGCAATAAAAGATCATAACAAATTCGTGTACAATACATAATTATCAGGAAGATGATGACATCCTGAGCATGATTTAGATAATAAAAGTTACTACAAATTTCGGATCTAATATGAAATTGACAAAGGATCATACCCAGTCAACATGCGACTCAAATGTTGCCGAGCAGCTAGCTTCATCATCAGTCAGCAACCACCTTTTCAAGGTTCCATCTCGGCTTCCAGTGAAAAGGTAATTACAGCTGTCACTAGGTGAATCCTTTAAAATTGTCAGACAATTGACACCTGCGCAATGCTGAACAACAAATAGCATATGAGACAGAGAGTTCTGTCAAACGTCTGAAAACTTACAACTCAATCTAATAATATAATTATCATAAGAATATACTGAGGGGAATAAAAACAATTACGAAGATGGCTAGAGCACTGTGAAACCTTTGAGTCATCCGCATCATTAAGCACATATGTTAATCGTTTCTCCTTCCGAGGACGTGATGAATTGGATGTGTTGCCAGCACTGCCCACACGGTGCATTGCAAGAGTACCTAATTTTTGTTATTTTAGATTATTTCTTTCCAACGTATAAAATACAATAAGAATGGATAAAATTAAGACCAAATAAAAGAGAAAGGAGCAAACCAACAGATGGACGATAGTAAGATCACAAGCAGAAAAGTGACAGAGTTTGCTGGAATTAAAATATAAGGAATATATCATTGTTTCCCCTTTGCCAGACTCTATTTTGGTCAAGGAAAGTTTGGACGATTGTAACAATAAAAAGGACTGCTTTGTACTCCAAAAGGAAATTTAAAGGACGCCCAAAAAATTTATAGAAAATGACAGAAACAAGAGAGTGCCCAGGAAAGTACAATATCCATTGGATGCCAACTCATTATTGCTTAACATGCAAATAAACACATGATCCTTACATTTTCATAATTTAATTACATATCGACCCTTCCAACAACTAAGATCCAACTTTGTTCATTTTCGGTGATTTCCAAACTGCATAATTACAATATTATTGCATTCATCAAATTCAAGCACAAATTAGGCCAAGCCAACGCCACATAGCTCAAAAAATCCACCCACTATGACATGTACACTTCTTAGTTTACAATGCTTAATCACACAATTTGCATATTCAGCAAATTCCACCATAAAAGCGTCCCCTCTTAGCATGTGATTTGCTTGGCTCCTACAAACTGCTACGTGTGAAGCATCAAGCATATTCCTTTCAGACCAAATCCCAATCCAGATTTTCTCATGACCCATGTGCCATAGTTTTGTTTCACATTTCCACTAGAAAAATAATTCAATATCAATATGTTATGGGTAAAATTCCTCTAAGGTTTGTGAAACTACAGAAAATCCTCCTAAGGTTTCAAAAGCATCACCTTCGATTTCATCAGATGATCTTCAGTTTCAATATAATCTTCAATTATCAATATAACAGTCATGCATATGGGAGTTCGTCATACCGTACAATCCATTGGTTTCCACTAAGTCAACTTCAAAGAAATTTAAGCAGGGGCTGTAACTTTACAAACTTTAGAGTATTTCTTTCAAGGTTGCAAGCCTTAGGATTGTAAGTCACACATGTATCATCCCATTGCTGATAAATCTTAACTCAGTAGATGGAGTAGATCTATGATTAAGTGTAAGCAGCTCCCATGCAGATGGCACTAAATGCTCACTTCAGAACCACTCATGCGCATTCCAGCAGCCAACCACTCATGTAACTTCGATCGCAATCTTTTCTATATCCACATTAACAGCTGCAACCTTTGCTATCACAACATCTCTCCCTAACTGCCATCACTGAAGTAACTTATGAACGTCTCAGTGATATACACAATAATAAGAACAGAATATTACACAAAGCTCAAAGTCAGAATTTTTATTTGAACTAAAACAATAGGAATTAGCTAGCAATTCTTTCATGTTCTATAAATTAAGTTCATTTTGGTCTATTTCTTCAAGACTATACAAAGAATTGCACTAAAATGGACATCAATGGCCAAGCAAGAACATAGTGCCAGATTAAACTCTACCATTGGCTGAATAGCTTATTGATGATGACATGCCTGTCATGCCCCCTTCCCATGCCAGCTGCTCTTTGTTTCTCTCTTTCTCTCACATCAACTTATCAATCTCATATTATAGACTGCAATCGAAATTTATAAGAATCATCTCAATCAACAGTGGCATATATTCATGTGAATCTTTAAACCCTATTATCACGCATAGTGACCTACCTCATTGTTTCAAACAATTTGATTACTTCTTTGTCTGATTGAGATTATTCTATTCAATCTTATAGAATTAATGGTTTTGCTATAAATTTGTTGAGAAATTAACAGCTCTGTCATTCCATCTAGAGGTTTCTAGGTAATACTTTGTGAATTGGTATGTT
This sequence comes from Asparagus kiusianus, assembly GCA_022839385.1. NCBI lineage: Eukaryota > Viridiplantae > Streptophyta > Magnoliopsida > Asparagales > Asparagaceae > Asparagus > Asparagus kiusianus. Next base: position 101,071 of record BQKN01001055.1, read on the forward strand.
AGGCTGATAAAGATTCAAATTTTGACCTAAAATTTTAGCTGATCAGGAGGTTTTTTCGCATCCACAAGTTGTAGTTTTCTGATAAGCATTTTTGTAAATCTTACTACTCAATTAATCACTCGCCTGAATTTTCATCAAGTTACTTTTTTTACTTGGAAAAGGTAATCAGCTAGAATGTTAGTGCCACCCAACCAACACTGACATATTTGTATCTGATTTCAGTTTGAGTTACATTTGGACTTCATTCGCTTCAACGATATTTAGCTTCTCAAATTCAATCAGGAAACTGTTCATTGAAAAAATACTATAACTTTCTCCTTTTTTTTCTTTGTTTTTTTTTGGGCAAAAAGAAACCCGTATAATAAATTTCTAGATGCTATGCCCTCTCTCCTCTGATTTTGGTCTCAGAAAAGATACTGCTTCTAGTTTCAGGCTATCATCAGAATCAAATCATCACACAACTTTAAACGCCGAAAAATTGTCGTCGATTGGATAATCTCAAGCTTAGAGCACTTCAACAACTGACATCATTTGGATTAAGGGACAGCAAAAAAAATTTGATATTTTCCCCTAAGAGGAAAAAAACCCTAGCGATCTGCCACAAAATCTCTACAAACAGAAATCCCGAACTAACCTACTCAATACGACTTAATTTCACATAAGAAACCCTAAGACAAGACGAATTATGCCAAAAGAAGTAAGTTTTGACAGTGAATCGAGACTTACTTGAGAATCGACAGGATGGGAGGTTGAACGACGCCCTAGGGTTTTCTCTGGTGTCGCGATCGAGCTGCGATGGGGAGATCGGGGCGAGATCGCGCGCGCTAGGGCTTTGGAGGTTCGGATGATGGAGCTGAGGGGAGAGAGAGAGAGAGAGAGAGAGAGAGAGAGCGCTGGGGGGTCGCTGGACGAAGATACTGCTACCAATTTGGGATACTAAAATTGCATTTACAACCCTGGCATTTGGCCTAATTAATGCCAGGCCCCTGGCTTCATTTTTAGGCTAATTTCACCAAACACCTCCTCAACTTTGAGCAGTTTTGCACACACCCCTCGACCTCTTTACCTCGCAATCCCCTGAGGTCATGTTTGGATTTCAATGAGGTTAAGTGAAGTTAAGGGAAATTAGGAGAGCGAAGAAAATGAAAAGGAGTTACCTTCCCTTTGGTTATACCCCAGTTTGGGTAGTAAATTTTATCTTATTAGAAGAGTTTGAATTAAGGGGAAGTAGAGTGAACAATTTTACCTCTTAAATATTTCCAAACATGATGAATGGTTCCCCTATCTTCCCTTCTTCGGTTCTTCCTTATTCCCCTCAATCCAAACAAGCGCTAAACTTTGGAGCGTCTCACAAAATCTCTTTGAACTTTAATCTTTTCTCAACAGACCTCTTATATATCAATGATCATTGACAAATAATTAAAATTTCCTTGTGAGAGTAAAAATCTCCAATTGGGATAGAGGGGTTCTTTGTTTGTAAATGGCAAATAATTAAAATTGAGGTTATGTCTCTAGAGGATATTTTAGTTAATTGCCAATTACGTGTAAGGTCTCACGAGAAAAGTTTAAATCTATATGGGTTTATGTAAAACCTAAAAAAAATAGTTCCAAATGTTAAAATTTTGGTTCGGTCCTCACTTAAAAAACCCAAATTCAGAGATGCATTTACCTCTGCCGTAAGAAAAGAAAAAAAAAATTTAACAGAAGAAATTTGTAGGTACCGACTGTAAAACATTTTTGTTATATGACATCCATATGAATTTTCTTTTACATTTTCTCACTTTTAGAAGGTTCCTTTGTTTGGCATTTTTCTCACATTTGTATCTTTGAAGCGAAGCACCTGACTCCCCCTCCGGTGAGATTACCCCCTTCACTTTCTCTGCCTTGACAGGGCCCCTACTCGGGTAAGTATGACAAATGTAGAGTTGATGTGAAATCCAACTAAGTTATGATTATTTTTCTTGGGTCCTTAAGCATTAAGCGTCTGTTTAAAATGGGCAGAAAGCCTGTCAAAACTGACAAAAACTGTCATTTTTTATAGGCTTTCTTGCAAAAACGTCCCCGTCTTTGCTACAGTAGTTTTTTTTAATACTGCAGGTTCCCATACGTTATAGTAATATTTTACTGCAGCATTTACTGTAGCATGAACGATGAATCTTAGGTTCTCCTGTTTGTATAAAAGAATAGATTAAGAAAATGTGAAGAGTAAAGATCAAAGAGGAGTTGAAATTTTGCAATGAAATGAGAGTAGAGCGCTGACTATTGAAATTTTAGACTTTTCTACCATCAAATTTTTTTAAAATTATTTTCCTTTGTTCTTTAGCTTGTAGTCAAACTTGACGACTTTTCATCCGCTATCTTTTTGAATTAATGGCTTTTGGAGCGTGCATGGGGTCGGAGACTGAAAAAGTACACATAAGAAGTACCGGTTGATGTATATTAGAATTTTTCTGTCAAAGCACAATGTTAAAAAAAAATAGATTAATACAATGTTTAAGTAACCCATAGTCTCATCCAAGGTCCCCCAAAAAAAAAACAATTTAAGTAAAAAAAAATATCTTATGATAACCCTCGTGATAATTATGCGATGCATGTCAACCTGCAGCTTGTATCGATGAATCTCTGACATCTCAGCTAATTATGGTTTTCAAGAGATAAGCTCGTAAATAAATCACAGACGACAATTAAAAGATACTCCCTCAATTAGGAGAAAATTCAAATTATGAGCCCCAAATTAATGAAAACACTCATTTTATTTATTTCTACTCCTTTATACAAATGGGAGAACTCAAAATTTACTATTTACGCTACAGTAGTATTTACTGTGACAAACAGGAGACTTGGCGCGGTAGGTTTTTTGAAAAAAATATTACTGTAACACACGGGAATACTATAGCAGAAGCGGGATAATATATCAATTCAAAATTTTTAAAAAAATACTGCAGGAGTTAAAACATAAATTACTGTAGCGGAGGGGGGGAAAATATGTTGTGCTTTTGCACGTTGTTCACACTAGTACTTTTTGTAATAGGAAAAACTCATGCTATAGACACCAACAAAGTACTTCATGGGGCCATAAATTTAAGAAAAATATCAGACAACGTCAAAGCCCACTATGCCCCCAACCAAAAAACCTTAAACCACTAGAGGACAACATGCAAGCCCACCTATCCTCTTTTCGTAATGCTCGGCAAAATGCTAAAAAGCTCACACGTGACACCATCCGCATATTGACCAAACTTAGCTTTCATTATTGGAAATATAATTCGCAATATGGTTTCTATAAGAGCCTATGCCACCCCACTCACTCTTCTAGAATCCAACTGGTGGCGCCTAAGGATGAATAGGAAAAATAAGAATTTTTTTTTTTTTTGTTACACATGCCACCATGAAGATGTGCTTCGTGCATGACATGATATAGACGCATGCATAATTAAAAAAAAAAACAACACTTTAATCATACTCCCTCCAGAAGAGAGAGTTGTAGAAAAACTTTTCACGGACTATAGTATCACTATTCTTTTTTTATATTATACTGTAATCATATATTAACTAAATTAATTATCATTATTAATTAATCATATTACATGCCACTTCAATTTTATCTAACTTGGCCCTAAAACTTTCAATGTTATTGTAAAACTCTCGTACTAATTATGAATAATGCATAATACTATATTAATAGATAATTGCAAGTTGATAAATTATTTTGGAAGGAGTAGAAAATATAGAATTGTCCTAAAATTATATCATGACACTCACATAGGAAAATTATAAAGAGTATTCTTACGTACATAAGTACAATCATGTAATTTTATAAAACATTTGGATATTTAAGTGCATTAAGATATAAGTGCGGGTATATGAGTGTAACATTCGTAAGCTATTATGTATTTAAGTTTAATTAAGCCTATAAAGATTTGAAGCCTTTGTTAACCACAAGCAATAGTATGTGATTCCTTTGAAAATAATATCCATCGTATAATATGAGGCCATAGGCGCGTAGCTTATATTTATATAGTACAAAAGATGTGGAAAAATTTAAGCTTCATATTTTGAATAAGTCTTAAGATTTTGAATTATAAATGAAATTATATACTTCGCTTAGAATCATACTCCCTTTAAAAGAGGAAGTTGTAGAAAAACTTTCTATGGACTATATTACTCTCCTATTTTTTAAATATTATATTTTAATCCTAACTAAACTAAATTAATTATTATTATTATTAATTAATCATATTATATGTCACTTCAAGTTTGTCTAACTTGGTCCCTAAAACTTCCAATGTTATTGTAAAACTTTCATGTTAATTATTAGTAATGTCTAATAATATATTAATAGACAATTGTATGTTAATAAATTATTAATAGAAAAGTAAAAAATATAGAATTATCCTAAAATTATACGTTAATAAATTATTAATAGAAAAGTAAAAAATATAGAATTATCCTAAAATTATACCATTATATTCATATACGAAAATTAACAATATTATTTTTGTGTATAGAAGGTACAGACATATAATTTTAAAAAATATTAGGATATTTAAGTGCAGCAAGATACAAGTGGAGGTATGTAATTGAAACTTTTATAAAGTGTAAGGTATTTAATTTAATTAAGCCGATAATGACTTAAAGCCTTTGTTAGCCACTAGCAATATTATGTGACCCCTTTGATAAATAATATTCATCATATAATATGAGACCAGAGGGTTACCTTATATTTATATGCTAGAGGAGATGTGAAAAAATTAAAGCATCATATGTTGAATAATCTTAAGATTTTGAATTATTTCTGAATTTTTATACTTTGTTTGGAAAACTTTAGAAGAGGATTTCAAAGGACTACTACAAAGTGTTGGGCATCATATAAATGCTAGACAAATAAAATCCATGGATATTAGATTGCAATAATCGGGGTTATGTAAAATATATATGGGGGTCATATAAGATAATGCTCATACATAATATAACATTGTAATCTATAATCTTAGATATTGATAAATTTTTAACATAAGAATTTGTGTCAAGATATATACTTAAAATTTAAGAGAGCTGAGAGTGAAGAGATTTGGGATATGAATTATGGCTTTTGTGACATGTGCTTTTAGTTTTGGTTTCTAAACACAAACCAATACCAAGCCCACAATTAAATTTAAAATGACTCGATTTTGTTATACCAGCCAATATTTTCGATAATGATCGATATATGAGAAAAAATCACCAAATAAAAGAAAACAATATAAAACCATAAATATTATCAAGATAAAGTATTTAACCTTTTATATCAATTGATATAGTGATATATCGATCGATATTTCACATATTACCTATAAGAGCAATATTTAAAGGTAATTTAGATATCATATCCTTGATTTTATATCTCCAATAATTCTACATTATTTCCTTAAAATTTTAAAATTTATTATAATTTAGGGACTAATATTGAATTATAAAACATTTGAGGAACAAATATATAAATAAGCTAAATTTAAAGGAATAGTTAATTTATTGTAAACTCTCTCAACTATGGGGATATGTCTCAAAAAAACAACTCAACTAATTTAATTTGACAGAGCTCCCTAACTATAGAAGTGTTATAGATAACCTCTCTCTCAACTTTAGTGCGATTTTAGAAAACACCCTTCGACTTAGTGCGTCTTATAAAAACTCTCCTGGTCTTTTACACATCTCTTAACAAACCCTCTTAATGTAAAAGACTTTAATATGTGATTTTGTCAAAATGCTCTATTGAAGAAAGTCATTTTAGTTAAAAAAACTCTCAACCGATAATAAAAGGATTAACCAATCTACAGTTCTTTTTACCTCTAAATCTTCACTTTTTCTTTTATCTAGAAAAAAATCAAGCTAATTCTTTTTATGGTTGAGGGATATTTTAGTCTTTCCAAATCAAGTACTTATCACATAATGAATTCGACTCAACGATATTAGTTTTGAAGGGTTAATTGAGAAAAGTTCATAGGGTTAAATCAAAACAAAATTTTGAAGTTGAGATAGATTAATTACAACACCCCAAATTTGATGAACAAATATCTACTCATTTTAAGTAGTTGAGGGGGGGGGGGGGGTTAACATTTCCTCATAGTTTAGGGGAATTTTTCTAAAATTAACCCTTAAACAAAGCACAATTTAAGACACATGTAACATCAATCTTATAAGAGTGGATTTTATAGAAAGTCTATCAATATCTTTGAAAATATTTTGCTACAAAATTTGCAGAGAGAAATTTAATTTTTATTTGGGATGGCTATGTGATCCTTATGGTTCTTCTTATCTTTTATGATTTGTAATAAATTATTTAACAAAATAAATTAAGTTGTTCATTTTATATGTCTCACCTTTATGAAGCATATAATTTGGATATGATTGTTATTAGATTCTCTTAACTTTTTAACCTAAATTTTTTGATATTATTCAATATTGGATAGATCTAAATTATTTTATTAAAATACAATCCATATGTGTACAAAATATGTTTAAATCATTCTCAGATTATATTTTATAGCTTTCTAAAATTAGAGAGTAATCGTTTTGACAAATTAAGTAATTAGTTGAGAAAATGTAGGAATATTATTATATCAAATTTTAAAATTAATCACATAATTTATATTTTTTTCTTGATTGAATTTGTACATTCTAACTTTAAAAATTCTAGAAAAAAGTTTTTGAATATCTATAATACTCGGTTGCTAGATAATAGAAAGTGGAATTAGACAATAGGTGTGAGTAATTTCTTTATAATTAAACAAAATCCTCTATGATAAAACCTACCATTTTATGTTGATGAATTCAAGATTTATTTTTTATTAATAATAATAGATTTTTAGATATTGGTGCTTACATCATTAATATGCTAAAAGTAGAATTTCAAATCATTAAATTGCTCTTAGATCATTAATATTTTAAGAATTTAAACGAATTTAAACCTCACTAATGATGTGGAAGGTAAAATGTTGGAACCAACAAGATTTTATATATTGAAACATCTAAAACTTTTTAATATATTATGATAATCATAAACTTTTTTGCAACTATATTATAGTAAATACATAAACTAAATGTCAACAATTATAATATTTGACCACATGTATTGCACGTGTATTCCACCTAAACTTAAAAAGCAAAACAATGATTTTCAACAATTTCCTCAAATGCCAATTGTAAAAAGCCAATGCTTCTTGCATCTGGACCCGAAATGGAAACGTAAGTTTTTTATAGATATCTGGTACTAGTACCACCTTGGGGCAATTTGTTGTAAGTGTGGAGACTGCAGGATATGTACCGATAAATAGGGAAGTCAGTTCTAGACTATCAGAGTGATGAGTGGGATGAGGGTCACAAAGAAGGATTCGGTCGAGGAGTTCAGGCGATTCTGCTTTGTTCATAGGAAACAATGGGTCCATGTCCATCTCTGGCCGAGATTTTCCTGGTGGTAGAGGCGGTTGTATCTATTTTACTGAAGATTTAGTGATGCTGATGGAATGAAAATACAGAATGAAGGGAATGGATGTGGGGATTTGTATCTGGATGTAAGCATCGACCATTACTTTTTATCTTACGATTCTGCTCAGCTTATTTGGCTGCCTCCTCTTTGGGTCGCGCCAAGTCTTTTTCAGATGTACAATTCTTGCTGGTTACCATTATCTAGCATAATCTTTGCTTGTGCTTTTGTGGCAGATATATGAATTTTACATGCTCCTCCTTATGCTTTGCATTGGGTAGTTGTTGTTGTTGAGCGCTGCGAAAGCCAAACAACCAAACCAACGTGCTACGAGAAATCAAATCAAACGAATATCGAGAGAAGACCAAACGAATCAAATCAATACCACAAATACAAACAACCAATTTTAACGTGATTCGACAAGTTGCCTGCGTCCACGGGGCAAGAAGGAGATAGGTTTTTCACTAATAGAGAAGAAGAGTACAAACTGAGATTACAAATCACTCAAACTCACCAATTAATCTCACCAACAAATCTCTAATTCTTTCCAAACAAAACCCTAACCAATAGCTCAGAAAATACCTCTTTTTTGTGGTCCAAATATCCCTAATTTTCTCCTCAATTCTCTCTTCCAATTGTTCTATATATATATAGAAATCCTAAAATCATAAACATACTAGGAAGTCTAAAATAAAAAACAAAACAGATTAGGAATCTTAATAACATGTTACCAAAACAGATTAGGAATCCCAATAACCTGTTACCAAAACAAATTAGGAAACATATAAGGAACTTGCTATCCAAAAATTCTCCACCTCGGTGAAGTTTTCCCAAAACTGAGCCGACACCAATACCAACCAAACATCTCACTTGTTGCGTCCAGTACGAAGTGGAACAAATCCATAACAATGGCTCAATCCACAATAAGTCGAGAACCCAAATGAGAATGCGAACAAACTCCAAATGTCAGTATCAACTCACCAAACCGACTGCATCATAAATGACTGTCTACGTATCCTCTTGCCCAAGGAATCAAGCCTTCACGTAGTTCACCCAAACGGCCTCTAAAGACCCTCAATCAAATAGAAAAGTTTACAACTCTTCACCAATACCACCAACGGATCTACAACTGAATGCGCTCCCAATGATCCCAAACTGAAACAAATCAAACACTTCCACCTCCAAAATATGTCCACCAGCTGCACTCGAATCTAAAACCAACTTATCATCTGCATCCAAATCCAAATGATCTCCAAACTGTGTCACCTCAGCTAGAATCTCAAACGATGCAGTATGATCTGGAGTATGTGAAGTAATCTCCACCCAATGTGAAGTAGCATCACCCTCCACCCGCTGTGATATCCTAATGATCTGATCAACACTCTCCACCTGTCGAGAGTCAAATGTGACATACCTGCTCATAACAAAATCAGAAGCTCCTAACTGATAATCAAATGAATCTCTGAATCCTAAACATGCAATCAGATCAAATCTCACATCCTCGATATGACTAAATACTGGGCAACCAAATATCTGACGCAACCCAAAATCTAAAGCAGCTCCACCAGATCCAAAATCTCTACATGCAGCAGTCAGCAACCTATGACCAAGATGACCCAAATATGTCGAAGCTCCAAAACCAAAACCAATGCTCGACAACCAACGCCGATCACCCTCCAGTAAGGAACGACCCAACAAAACTGTCATCTCATCTCGTCGTCCTAATGTCTCTACATCAATGAAGTATCTCAAACTGCCATTAGCTCGGCACAAATACAAGAAAGAACCCCTACCAAAGCTAGAATGACAGGTTACCTTTCTGCTAATATATTTCTTCCAATTGTTGTTGACTTCTAGGACTTCACACCAACGGGACATGGCTGCAACCCACCAATGTCTAGAACAATCCCCAACTACGGAAACCAAATACCGATTACCTCCCTGTAGGCATCAAAAATTGCCTATACGTCTCCATGAACGGCTCAGTACTAAGAAGAGATGATGAATGTCACTATCCAAGTCATAGAAGCTTAATCGACGTCGACAAATGGTTGAAGTGAATCGACGGAACTTCAGAATGACGGAAACACGAGCTTATCGGGAACCCCGCATCGCTTGCAAAAGGCGCAACGCCCCTCGTGTCTTATTTATTCTACAGATGATCCAATCATTGGAACTTATAGAACTTCTCGTCGGCTTTCCAACGCACTTTGAATCGCTCAAATCCGAGTTCGGACGAAGAAATTACGGCGGATACGGACGAAGATGCAAAAATACGTCTCAACATAAGATGAGACACCCCGAGGTGTCTCGGCCAAGGCCGAGACACCCTGGGGTGTCTCCAGTGCAGAAATTGCCTTTTAGGTGGTTTTAACCACCCGGACGTCCGTAAAGCCTATAAATAGAGACCCTGGGGCCTCATTTTTGGGGATCTGGAATTCTCGTGCCTCGGCGAAGCCCTGCCGGACTGAAGACTTAAAGTGTACAGATTTCAGAGAGGAGGAAGAGTTAGATCTGCAGCCCGGTTCATTCCTTAGGATTATCCTGTTGCGGTAATCTTAAGAAGAGTGATTATCTCCCTTTGCCGAGATAAGAGCTACGGTTTCTCGATCCCTTCGCGGATAGACGAAACTCCGTCCAAATATTGATCATTCGGTGGTCCACGGATATCAACGTCCCCGTCACAGGCCAAGATCCCACGCAAGCAGTGGGCGATAAACACTCGTTGCGTTTGTTTGAAGAGAATTATAATTTCTTTGTTTTCATTGTGTAAAAGTCTTATAAAAAGACTGATTTTTGTATTCGTTGTAAACGTCTGAAGTTTGTAATGAATCCCGCAATGAAACAATTAATTTTCACCACAAACAAACTGGCGACCACAGTGGGAGCCAACAACTTCGCTGCCGAAGCTGTCGTGCCACAGCCGATGATCAAGATCCCGGTGCTCGAAGAGGTCGAATACGAATTCGACCAGCAGAAATTTGAAGAGTACATCTCCTCCTCCTCCTCCAGATTGTTAGCCCTTATGTTTTGATGATGTTCTTACAACCACCATTATCGGTACTAATGGCTTATTAAGTGAAAATGTAGTAAATCTATTTATCAAGCTCGTTAGTGCCATTAATGGAGGATGGATGGAATATATGCTACAAAGATGATATCCAAAGGAGGAGGAGGCCAAGAGATGAAGCAACGTTATTTCAAGAACAACAAAGTCATATAAAAGCTTCATCCGATTCAAGCTATATCAAAGCTCAAGTATTGCTTTCAATATGAGGATATTAGCTTTCTTTTATATTTCTCTCTAGTGCTAGAATGTAGGCAAAGAGTTACTGTGTTTACTTAAAGCTATTGGGACTCACACACACGTTTTCATATTTTAAGTTTTTAAGCGTTTTTCACAAAACCTTATTTTTCACAAGTATGAGGACCTATCTGCAAAATTCTTTTTCCAAACAGTTTCAGAATTTTCAGAGGTCAAATAAATATTTTGCAAATATTTCAAGTTGGTCAAAAACCTGTTTTCTGCAATATATCAGAAAGCGGTCGACCGG
>BQKN01001055.1:146727-188140 GCA_022839385.1 Asparagus kiusianus
GCTTTGTAAATGAATTTCAGTGAAAAATAATTATTGAAAAATTTTAAAAATAATATTTTAACAAAGTATAATAGTATTCAAGGAAAATTATTTAATTAAATACTTTTCAATATATTTTTATAGATTTTTAAAAATTATTTTATTCAAAAATTTTTCTGAAAATTTCAAAAACTAATATACTTCTTTAGGAAAATATATTATTTTGAAAAAAAAATATATAATGTTAAAAATAATATATTACTACAAAAAATAATATATTATTTAAAAATTTTATATTATTGTAGAAAATAATATATTTTTGAAAATTACTATTTTTAAAAAAACATTTCTTAAAAAAATACTATTAGAAAAATATTATTTTATAAAAAATAGTATGTTATGAAAAATAATATTTTTGAATGGAATACTATTTTTTATTTTTCTAGAATAATAATATTTTTTTCAAATAATTATAAAAACTTTATTTTTAGAAAATAATCTTATAAAAATAATTTTTAAATATTACTTACAAAAATATATTTCTTGGAAAAATATTTTTCAATAACTTTATTTTTAAAAAAGCATCTGTGAATATTATAATAATAGTTTAACAATACTCATATCCAAGTTATGAGCTTCATAAACTTATAAGAATGTGAGTAATATAAAATAACAACTGAATTTATCTTGTCAAATAATTTATTACAAATTATGAAAAACTAGGGTAATCATAAGGATCACATACACATCCCAAATAAATATTAAATTTATCGTAGGGATCTTATAGCAAAATATTTTCAGAGTTGATGTGTAGGATAAATTTAAGGACAAATAACCCAAACTAGTTCACTGAGTGATAGACTTGCTATAAACTCCACTTTTATAAAATTGATGTCATATGCGTCTTAAGTTGTGCTTTTGTTTAAGGGTTAATTTTAACACACCCCCCCCCCCCCTCAGCTATGGGGGATGTAAACTCCTCACACCCCCTCCCCCCAAATAATAATAAATAATAAATAAAACCGGTTAATTAAATTCCTTCCAAGTTTTGGGTGTTCTATAGATAATCGATCTCAACTTTAAAAAAATTAATTTAACCCCTATAGACTTTTCTCACTTAAATTTAACCTCTCAAAATTAATATCATTGAGTCTTATCTATTATGTGGCAAATACTTGACTTGAAAAGACAAAAATATCCAATTATAAAAGAATTACCTTGATTTTTGTGAGACGAAAGAAAAAGAGGTGATATAGAGGGAAAAAGAACTATAAATTGGTTGTGGTCCTTTTATTATCAGTTGAGGGTTTCTTTTTAACTAAAATTACTTTCTTTAAGAGGATATTTTGTCCACATCACATATTGAAGTAACTATGTTAAGGGGGTTTGTCGACAGAAGTGTTAATGATTAGATGAGTTTTTATGAGATACGCTATAGTTGATAGGTGTTTTTTAAAATTACACCAAAATTAAGAGGGGTTATCTATAAAACCCCTCATAATAAGGGGATTTTATCAAATTGAATCAGTTGAGTGGGCTTTTTAAGACAATCCCTGTAGAGAGGATTTTTAAAAAATTAACTCTTCTTTTAAATATGGCTTATTTATAATCTTTCCCTCAAAATTTTAATAATTCAATATTAGTCCCTAAAATTATGAGTAATTTCAAAATTTTGAGGGAACAACATAAAATTATTGAATATTTAAAATCATAGGACTAATATCTAAAAAACATTTACATATATGCACTTATAGGCATTGTATTAAATATCGGTCGATATATTGCTATATCGGTCAATATATTGGGTTAAAGACTTTATCTCGATAATATTTTATATTATTTTCTTTTGTTTGGTGATTTTTTTATACATCGATCGTTACCGAATATAAGGTTTGATATATCCATTTGAAGATATCAAGACCCTAAATAAAATTATTATTTAAAATAATATAAAAAATTTTACCAACAATTTCCTAAGGGTAACACAGTTCCTTTCAGCTCCCAAAATAATTTTCAACAACCAAATCTGTCATATCTAAATCAGTCTCCTCACCATCAATCTGTACATCATATTCCTCAAAGTTCTGATCATGATAAACATCTTAGAAAAAGATCTGAAGACCATGATTAAAGCTTCTACACAGACCACTAACTTGTTGACTCAAACATCCAACACTTTGACTTCCTTCATGTAATCAATCGGACAAATTTTCAATTCTAACACCCAAGCATAGCTAGGTTAGAAGCCCAACTCGGTTAAATATTATAATAATTAACATATATACGTGTATAAATAGTTGTTACAAAGATAATATAAGTGTAAAGAGTATGTAAACTTAAAAAGCAAGAGGCTGTTACAAAAAAAAAAAATGGCTTGCTAGTTATGAGATGATGGCGGAAGTTATGAATTAAATTGTTGTTCATTATTTTCCTAACTTGTCCCTCTGCTTAGCTGTAAATTATTGAAAGGTGTGTGTATAATTTGTAGAATATGCCGTGTGTTTTTTTTAAGAGAGAATGACTAACATAGATGTAGAACACTAAAAATGACTTTTCTTAAATAATAGTAATGTGATTAGGATGTAGGTTAAAAATTTTAACTTTTTATCATGTTTAGGTTTGAAATAAGAAAAAAAAAAATTTCCCTAGAAACCACCTTACAAATGTGATAATTATACAGAAATCACCTTTCAATTTTAATTTATACATAAACTAACTTTAAGTGGGCTTTTTATCGCAATTAAGCATCTCCCAATCAAATTTTTTTAATCAAAACTTAAATTTACCCTTAAAAACTCACATTCAATACATATGGCTTATTTTTTAGTGTTTATGTCTTATTAGCATAGAATTCACGGACATTGACCTTAAATTCTTTAATCTTATTTTTTATTTTTTTTAATGAAAATTTAACCCAGAGGTGATTGATTAGAATAAAATTTACTTTAAAAATAGTTTATATATAAATTAAAATTGAAAGGTGATTTCCGTATAATTACACTCTTTTTTATGAGGTTTCTAGTAATAGAAAAAACCTGACTAAAATTTAAAATAAAATACAGTTAGGCCAAACTGAATCTACTCTTGTAAGCCCAGGCCGCTGGACCGCTGGTGGCCCAATATTGAGCCTGCTCATAGCCCAAGATTCTAGTAGGCTCAAGTCTCCTGGGCTGGGCTACATATTTCGTATAAACGTGCATAATAAAATAAATTCAGCAAAAAAGGTAAATCCTAACGAAAAGATTAAATTTGTATAAAAGGATAAAAACCATGATATGCTAGAGAATTGCATTGGAGACATGAACGATTTACGTTTAAACAAATTAATCTGTGTGTAAGAGAATTGACCTTTTCTTTTGGTACGATAAAAAAGTTAATATTTTTTAAACTTGCAAACATTTTTCAAACATATACCCTCCTCTAGAGGAGGGTTGTACCCTCCTCTAAGGGATGTTTGGTTCACCATTTTTAAAGAAAACTTTATAGTAAACCCTGGATAATGGCATTTTTGTAATTAGCTGATCTCTGGAGTTTTTTTAAAACTATATTTAGTTCACCACAGTTTTCTAGAAAATGTTTCTATAAAGTAGAAAAAACAACGTTACTTTATAGAAATCAATTTGCTCTCCATATGAGCTAAAATTACCTAGAAATCTGACGTGTTAAATTAAATAATAATATTTGTACAAAGCTTACTCATTTCCACTGCTCGACACATTTTCTAGAAAGTTAATTCCCCTTTTTTACCAAAGAAAGAGAAAAAAATCAAGAAAAGACCACCTTTTGAGATTGTATAAAACTTTTCCTACAAATTTTATAGAAATACATAGAAATTAAATTTTGGGTACTTTTCCTTTTCCTTTTTTTTAAATATAGGAATTCAACCAAACAGCCACTAAGCCCCTACGTTACATAGAAATTAAATTTTGGGTACTTTTCCTTTTCCTTTGGATAATTATAGTGCATGTTTGAGTCGAGTATGTACCAGACCAAGGAGGCCATAGTCTGAAGTCAGATCAGGGAGGTTGTCTTGTGCCTAAACTTGATAAAGATGATCATGGAGAGTCTGGTTGGTGCACACTAGCACACTCAAGTTGATATTCTTGGGAGCAATTCGACTTTGGGAACCTTGCACTGATAGGCCGAATTGTATTTTAAGTTTAGCGTTTCAGGACGCATAGCGGTCCAAACCAATTTTTGACAACAAACAATTCATGAAAGTTCATACTCACTCTCTTGATTTTTTCCCCCCCTTTTTATTCTAACAGGTATCATATTTATATCATATTTGAGCCGCATCCAAAACATTTTGCATCCCTAACTCTAAGGCGGGAGGACGCGAGGATCCATCATTGAATATGAGAAGGATTTTCCTTAACCAAAAAAAAAAATCAAAATCAAAATCAAAATAAGGATGAATATATTGTTGCATAATCATTGGATACTCCTTGAGGATGGAGCCAAGTGTGCTTTGGTTATTGGGCCTACGAACATAGAAGTACCAAAGACCATCAATAAAAAAAAAATAGTTTGCGCGTCGCGGCGTCTTGCTAGTAACATTTTCTCCTGGACCGCGTTCTGAAGTGTTTAATGATTCCAAAACCTTTTTAAGGCTTTGGCGTATACAATAGTCAAATATCCACCTTGATATATTAAGAATACACCTAATCCACATCCACATCCCAAACTTAGAAGTAATCTAAACAAATCAATAAATAAATGTCTCTAGTTGAGATCTCAACCCCCCCACCACCTAACTCAATGAAACTAAGTAATATCATATGTCATTTGTCTAATTACTTTAATCTAAACAAGTGATTAATAATTAGTAGGGGTGCACAAAAATTCCTCTATCCATATCAGTATTCGTCAGGACACTAATGATGTTACTAAAATCTATAACCGATAGGATATGGTTATAGATATGATTATCTAAAATATTGGAATATATATTGGTCACACTCTACCAACAATTTTAATCCTTAGCTTAATAGATTTGAGGTTAATTTTGATGATCAAGATATCTATGTTTAGCTTTCCAGACATCGCAAACATAGTAATGAATCCTCTCGTATCATATGAACTATATATTTTTTAAAATACTATCTAGTTTTTTCATATCCATTTTATATCTGCATGTATATTAGCATGCATATCCATATCCGGATCCAATTTTAACTGATACAACTATAAATTTCCTTAGCGAGGTGCATTCGTATTTGTATCCGTATCCATGATTGGTAAGCACGGACAAGTATGACGAGTATCATATTCGAGCCGTATCCGGACCGTATCCAACCCTAGTAATTAGAACGCTACTCAAAGATTCTTGCTGCAATGAGAGCTTTTGAAAATTTCTAGAAGGCACTAATTCGCTTTTGCGCAAAGTTTATATAGTGTAAATCTACTTGTTCATTCAATGTTAATTGAATTAACTATGGATCATAGTATATATCCTAGTTATGTTCTTTAGATCTTATCACATCATTGTATGATAAGCCTAATAGTTCTTATGTCAATACAAATCATATCAAGACGCTAATCGCAAGCGAGATGCACTGAACCATACAGAAGAAAAGCCAGGAGCGTTTTGGATATTTTAATCGTTAAATGGGCTGATATAATTTGTTGTGGCAATTTCCTCTCACTATTAACATAGGTGGAAATTATTTGAAATTTAAATTTAGAGGCCACTGTGCACAAATTCTGGCGCCCTGCAACTGTACTATTACCACAATAATTATATGGTTGCCGTTACGCCAAGGTTGTGACACCATGACAAACTCTACACTTCAAAGTTTTGGTGCCATCCAACAAAACAAACCCTGTAACTTCAAATAGAAAGAGACTAAAAAAAATGTATTTTTTGCAAATATTACCCCCCTGCAAATATGCCCACTCATCGTATTTTGTAATGCAAGCAATAAAAGCTCAACAAGTATATCTACGGCTACATTTGAAATATCTCCGTTATGGCATCCAAAAATAGAAATACTTTGTATACTGAGACTTGATACAGTGGCGTGCTCCACTTCTACACTAAACTAATTATTGTACAGTGGACCATTTGGTGACCAAATTACGTGTTGTGCTCTGATACCACTTGTTGCGCGCCGTGCGGAAGTGTGCTCGACAACCAAACGAGTAGGTGAGCGATGAGAGAAGAAAACAAAAACCAAACACGAGTGCAATTCACAAAATAACGACCAAAATCACACACGAACACAGGAATTTACGTGGTTCGGCAATTGTTTACGTCCACGGGGAGAGGATGAGAAGATTTCACTATATGGAGGAAAAATATAACGGGTTACAACTCACAAAATCACTCAAATATAATCCTAACCAAAGCTCTCAACTCCCTCACAATATCTCACTCTCAAAGTGCTCAAAACAATGCTAATTCTCTCCTTAAGAAACCCTAAAAAACGTGGTTCTATTTATAACAAAACACAATCCCAAATAGATTAGGATTCTAAAAACGAGTCTGCCAGACCCTAGTGTGGCACACACCACACTCATGACAAACATGACAGATTCTGTCACACCAGGGTGTGACAGACACCACACCTATGGCAAACAGGGCAGATTCTACCACCGGTGTGGCAGACACCACACCAGGGTGTGGTGGAGTCTGTTTTTTTTGTTTATTCTTCACGTTTTTCTCAATTCCTTCGCCGTTTTCACATTATGATCATTTGCCAAAAAAAAAATACATTGAAGAATAGTGTTTAAGAAAATCTATCTACCCTTTAAAAGAGGGAGTTCTAAAAAAACTTTAGCCTTCCCAAAATAGCCTTCCATCAAATTTAATTACCAAGGTAGTGTTTAGGTACTGATGTGTTTTTTCGAATTCCGTTTTTTTTCTCATTTATTTTCCCCAAAACCATCGTCATCCCCATTTCTCCCCCCTCAACCCCTCGTCGTCGCCTCTCCGATTCGCCGACTCGTCTCATGAACTGATCTCTCCATCGCCATGGAAGAGATCTCCAATCTCTTAGACCTCTTCAAGGATCGCAGTCCCCCTCGCGATTTCGCTCACCGCTTTCGCTCCGCTCCGATCAAGTCCGGTCTCTTTCGATTCCTTGCGATCCTCGATTCCAAAGCCCGGCTAGGGTTGGAATCGTGTAGCGCGTCTCAGATCGATGTAGTCATCTTGGCCGCCAAATTGCTCGTCGGCTCTTCTCTCTCGATTTCAGGTTTTGCTTTTGTTTTGATGGAATTGGAAGTTTTTGTTGTGATTTTTTAGGGCTAATTGGTCGTTGTTTTTGAGCAGCGGAGAGCGGAGAGTCGTTGGTTTTGGTGATCCTTGAGAAGTCGGTGGAGTTTTGCCTCTCTATTCTAGAGAAGCTGAAGTTCGATGACGCCGATTTCAGCTTGCAGGTTCATTTTCTGTTTATTTTTGGCTTATTCAGCATAGCATATGTTTCATCAGATAAATATATTCATATATCTAAGGAGTGTCCAAGAAGTGTTGTTGGGTACAGGTACGAGTACGACATGTGTCGGGTTTGGATACGGCTCCATATTAGAAGCACACAGGCACACAGGTAACATAGCTGCCACCTGTTTCTTTGGATCTTCCAAGATACTTAAGCTATTTAAGTTGTTCATACTTTTTATATGAAGTATGCTGAACTAAATTTCAAATGTGAAAATAGGGAATCTGTCAAATCCTCTCTATCATATACGGTCAGCACCAGCCATGGCTGAATGGAGTTCAGTTGCTTCAGGATGCTATGCAGAATAAGCATTTTCTTTCCACTGGATGTGAAGGGTATTTTGAAACTAAAGCACTTGTCCTTAGCAGAAAGAGTAAATCACCTGACTTTCAGTTTAGACGTTTTCTATAAAAGCTTGGTGACAATGTCTCTGTCTTTCTGAATGACCAGGATCAATATGCTTCTCGAGGGAGGATTTTGTGAGGGTCAGTTAACAGAAATAGTTGGGCCATCATCTTCTGGGAAAACACAAGTGAGAAACTTTTCATTCTTGAGCTCTTGTGCATTAATTATTTGTGAAGCCAACTTCTCACTCAACGAACTTTCAGTCATCAGCACGGATGGATGGATGTCGTAAGCCAATAGACAGCTAGATGTGTCAAATGTTCTCGAATGAGTCATCTACTTCGATCATCTATTATGCTGGTCAGTGGTGCTCTCATGATAGCTCTTTATATTTATACATGTCATAACTGCTATACAAAAAGTTTAAGTTGGTTGTAGCTATCGGTATGTATCAATTAACTGACATTTAACTCCTTGCCTGGGTATCTCTATGTCTCATGTGGCAATATTTCCAGCATAAGCATAACTCAAATATGACTACAGGAGAAGGTGGAATATAAGGGGTGGTTTGGAGTCATACGTGGTGAACTCTCCATTTTGTAGTAGCAGCTATATGCACGAGTAAGAAAATCCAAAGGATCTATTTTTGTACATAGGCACTTTAAATGACCCAGATGATTGAGCATGCATTTTCTTTCTGAGTTGCATTTGTTATTTGCATATATGAGTGAAAATCCATGGCATTTGTTGAGAGGGGGATGGAGGAAAGAAGTTGCCTATGTTTTAGCCAATGTTATCTCGACCTTTGATACTAAGAATCCTTGAGGTTTTGTTTGCATAATTCAATGTTGATCTGTCACAGGTTTGTTTACGTGTTGCTTCACATGTTGTGGGCAACCATTTGGTGTTGTATTCTTGGATACATGCAATTCCTTTTCCGCGCGGCGCATTGCATGCATCATAGATCAGTTTTCAGGTCCCTCAGTTAAAGAGGTTAAATTTCCACTTCATTGTACATTGCTTCTGTTCTTGGTTCTTTCTTTTCTCCTATTGCATGCTATGTAGCACGGACACGGATCCGACACGGCCATCCGACACGCCGACACGAGGCAAATCCTAAAAAATACATAGGATACGTGTGTCCGACACGGATACGACACGACACGGCTTCATGTTATGCGTGTTCGTGCTTCATAGATTGCATGAACCTCTAAGATTGACAACTTACTTATATCCTCCTGGTGTGAAATTGTGTATATTTTCTGTCATTTTGGTTTTCAGGTCGGAAAGAGGGTAATGATGACTAATATTATATGCCAGCCAGTTTATGACCTATTTGAGCTCCTGGGTGTACTTGGCCAACTAGAATTCTCATTAAAGGCTTAAGTTCTTAGTTGTAGAATGACAAATAATCTAACTAACATCAATAACTGTTTCTGTTTTCTTATTTTTGTGCTTCTGATAAATGCTTTAGGTAAAAAATGAAAACCCAAGGACATTCCTGTTTATTGCGGATTCACATCTCTCATAACCCTTATTCTTGGAGGCAAAGATTCTCAAGGAACGGTCTTATGTTATTCTATATGACAATTCCTTCCATGTTTATATGACAGGGTATATGTTTGATAATTTACATGAATATCTCCAGAATAGTTAGTTTTTCAATATGGGTACTGCCTTTCCACATTGATATGACAGGGTTTATATTTGATAGTTTACACGTGTCTCCAGAATAGTTAATCTTTGAAAATGAAAGTTACTTTTATTCTTTTAAAAGAAATAACATTGTCCAAACTTTTTACCCTCCAAATATGTCATTTGTCGTGCAAAACTTTAGCTTATGTTCTTGCTAAATTGTCCCTAACTTCGTACTCGCCAGTCTAGCCAAATATGTCATTTGTCGTGCAAAACTTTAGCTTATGTTCTTGCTAAATTGTCCCTAACTTATATGTTTGCGTGAATTGGTTTAAGCTAAGGAGGTGGTTCTATGGCTTTCGACTACCTGACGAGCACAGAATTCGGAGGGTTGTTCTTGGCAATCTTGCAGTGAGCAAAGGGGAAGAGGTTTTATGTGTACTTAACAAAGGAGCAGTTCATGAAGTCTTGCGAGTTCAGATAACTTCAGTTAAACCAGCTGCTTCGCAGTCTAGCCAAGACCTTTGTTTGCTTAGAATTGTAGACTTTAGGTCGTAATGCATGAGACGAATAAAAAATGCTTTGACTTGTAAGATATAACAAGTACTCATATTTTCATGTGCTTTTCAGGCGAATGATGCACAATTGAGCACAATGGTTGCCGAGCAGGTAAGAATGTCTCTTTTCTGCAATAAAATGCTAATTTTTCCCCAACCCATTGCTAAAATCTGCTACTGTTGAATAACCATAAGGCTAAATATGATTTCAGCTTTACAAACTGTTTATATTCTCCTCTCTTGGTCTTTCTCCTTTTCCCTTTGTGAGGGTTGCACACGTTTTCCAATCTGTTTAATTTTTTGTTGACAATTTATTAACATTTTATGCAGGTTGAGCAAGCACATGCTGCTATAGTTACTCTCACTTCATCTCAGAAGACAATAAACTAGATCCGTTAAAACTTTGTGTTCATTGAAAGGTATAGCCTTGGTCCAGGTCTAGGCATTGTTTGATATATTTTATGTGTACTAATTGCGGATTTCCTTCCATGTTATCTTAAGTGAAATTCTTTTTTAATATTACTATACATTTTAAATTGTCGATATGTGACATGTCAGATTGTGCCAAGAGTGTCAAACGCTGATAGAAAATCACAACAGGATAAAACTTCTTAGCAATGCAAGGAACAACTTGAACACAACACTAAAGGTTAGTTAGACTATCTTGATATCCTCACACTATTCTGGTTTTCAAATTGTGCAAACCAAAACCGAAATTTTCTAATTTCATTTATTTTGTTGTTCCTTCTACTTCTGGTGTCTTTTTCATTTACCTATTAGTTTGTAATCAGTAATTTTTATCAAAAACAACTAGGGTCTCCTCGTAACCTATTATTAGATATGCTTCTACTATTCATAATAGACAATCTGTGCATCTAAGGACATAATATTCTGTCTTAGATGTGATGATAGATCTAAGTGAGAAATAAAGTGAAAACATCAATAGCTTGGGAAGATATTTTTTAGTGTTACATATGTGACTAAAGGTCCTTATGTGGCATAATAGAAGATTATTTCAGGGCAATATTTCTGCCTTGGATGATAACAAAAAACTATATGGTATTTTAACTCCGTGAGCGACGTCTGGAAAAACTCCATTATATTGGTGTCTCCTTTGGACTAACCCGGGAGCTTTTTCGCTTTTGGAGGAAACATAATTTTGTCCCATTTTACATTGGTCAAGTCCCGGTTAGTGAAAATTCATCAGCTGTTCAGTAGCTTCAGCTATGAAGTGCTTTTAGGAGCTTCATTTCTAATTCTTTTAATTTATTACTAGAATAATGTGACTGGTGAACATTCATGCATGGTATTGAGGCAATTGAACAGAGGCGAGATTGAAGGTGATGAATCTGGACAATATGGATTTCTCACACCATTTTATCAAGGTTAGTGATCTACACCTTAATGTTAGCTTGCTCTTACCTATTCAAGTTAGGTGTAGAAATAAGTTTTGCTTTTGAGCTGTCCAGATTTCAGGAAAAGATTTAGACGGCTTTTGGGCACTGCCTTCCAGTCAATCGACTATAAGCTCGCAATGAGGTTAGTCATTAGGGCAATCCTTATCCAGCAGCCAAACCTTGTAGCTTACTTGTTTTTATTTATTTATCTTTAATCCTAATTTTTTATTATTTGAGAGGACCTTCATGTTGATGTTAAGCTGACTTAATTCTACTATAGTGTTTTGTCATCAAAGATAGATTTTGCGGGGCATGAAAACATGGATGAGAGTTCAAAGTCATTGTTGAATGTAATATCACCACATGACATGAAGCGCTTGGAGGCATACACCAACAGTTGTGTCGACTTCCCAATGGTAAAAAGAAATTGAGATGCGAAAGAAATTAATGTTATTTTATACCTTGTTGCTTTATCTATTAATTTTATGGATGGAAATGAGTGACGTCTACTTCCATCGATATAAATTTGAAATATTTAACTGGCAAGCCTCATCTTATCAATTTATTCGGAACTACTGATTGCGAGAGCTAATTGTGATTTTGTGTTTAATCCCCTTATTCTTCAATGTACTTCATTTTGTAGATTCTGGATCTTGTGACAATTCTTTCACATGAGTATTTCCAGGAAGCTTCCTGTCACATTATCTCCCGTTCAAGCTTACGTCTTGTTTTGCATGGGTATGCAGAACCGAGACATTGCTTATATGAAGGTTAGTTCACAATAATTCTGGTATTTAACTTTGATGATTGTCATGTGGTCATTAATGACATGCTACTTGCTGTATTTCCTTTCTCTTTTGATTTCTCAGAAAGAGATGAAGTTAGAGGGGGAACAAATAATGTCATCATTTAGGAAAGTGATGAAAAAACTTTACAATTATCTTCACACCGTAACAACCAAGGAAATTGAATCCACTCTTCCACGGTTAAAGGAAATAAGTAGTGAATAGTCCATTGTTGAATCCATACAGTAGAATGCTTGAGCAAAACCTTGAAAAATTGTTTAACCTTTTCCTCTCCATCGATACTCTCAGGTTACCATGGCTCCTCACAGTGTATCAGTGGATGAAGATCTAGACGAAGCAGCCAAAGAAGTCATGGTCAGCATTAGACATTTATTTTAGACTATCTCTCTCTTTTATTAATGTTTATCGTCTGTCTCTGGATTTATGTTCAGGAAAACATGAAAGCTGAGAATGACGGTATATTGGATCTTGAGTCCCTCCAGCAATATGCTATTGATGACAAAGAGGGCGACTTCGACAAGGCTCTCCAAAATGGCGTTAAAGTGTCGGCGAGTGGCCTTATCAGTGTAAAATCGAGTCGGTCTGAAGAGGATAAACGTGGAAGGTCCAAGGAAAGCAAGAGTAAAAGGAAAGGAAAAGGTGATGATAAATCACGATCAAACAAGAAGAAGAAACTTGGAAAATGAGGCTGGAGAATCCTGGTTATTATTGTATTTCAAGCAAAGCGTGTAATGTAGCATGGCGATGCCACACCAAATTTTGTTGCTTCTAATTTATTATTTGTATTCCAAAGTTGTATTTTTGTGTAACTTTTTCTTGGTTTTAGAACCGTTTTAACAGTTGCCCCCCTTAATTGTATGTAGAATCACAGGCTTGTTAAATTAATTGTAGGATGGGCTGTTAAAACAAAGGTTTTATTGAAGAGCAAGTATATTTAATGCAAGTCGATGTCTCTAGCTGGTAATGCCCGACGCCTTCGTTAATTGTAAAAACAAAGGTTTTCTATGTGTATGTTGCAGTAGTATGTTCTTTGTTAATTGTTATGTTTCGATACCTTAGTAAAAAAAAGACTATTGTTTATTCTTCCTATGTGAATTTTCCGTGTAGGGATCTAAATTTGTGTAATGATTGGGAAATTGGACAGCATCGAAAGTTTGATATGTTCTTATTGAGGGGAAAATAAAAGAAAATAGCTTGAAATGGTTCGATCCTAGGCATTGGAAGCCTTGAATCTATTCCTTTATACAAATAGGAGTATCAAAGAACCACTATTCATGCTACATTAATTGATTATGGAGCCCACTTTCTTCCACTGACATATTTCCTACAGTAACCGCATTAAAGAATTGTTTAACCGGTTTCAAGGTTCAATTTCAAAATTCAAAAAACAACGGTGCTCAACTTGAAAGGGGGAAATAAAAAGATAAAACAACCTCTCCTTTACCTTTCTACGTCTCTCTCTGCTCTTCTCTCCATCCTTCACCGACTAAGAAAAATCCCCAAATCTCAAAAACCCTCTCCAAATGGTGCCCAAGGCCGAGAAGAAGACCGCGGAGAAAAATCACCCAATTTAAGAATACATAGTGGAAGCTATTCATACATGAGACCAACCGGTACTCTTCATTTTATTGTGATGTAATGAGAGATACTCTTCATTTTATTCTTTTGTTGGAGATTTTGATGATTATCTGTAAGTAGATTGTAATCACCCAATTTTTTTAAAGAATGTATTGCTTGGTTTGGGTCTTCTTTCAATACTCAATCCTTTCTCTTAAGAAGACATAGTGGAAGCTATTCATACATGAGAAGAACTTGAATTCATAGTGATAAACCGATGCTAGACAATTGTCTATGTTGAATATAAGGTGGTCCGTACTTGACCTGTATTTTCTTGAAAACATATTGCGCTTGCTGAACAAATTCTATTGTATTCTATCTTGAATGTCGCTCGTATTATTTTGTTATAGGACACAAAAGATTTAATGTTTAATCCAAATATCTCATTCATTCAATGATGTTATTAGTGTGATTCTTGGTTCTTATATCCAAATGTCTAAAAAGATTTCAACTTATTCGGTTTGACGTCATGTAAGGTCCAATGACTTTATTTTATATATATATGTTTGACTCATTGCTTACATTCAATAATTTAATAATAAATATTTCCCTAAATAAATTTAAAATTTTATAATAAATGATAAAAAATTTACCACGTACATTGCACGTGCAATTCAACTAGTTGCTTAAAAAACAGAAAAATTCCCTGAGTGAACAGTAACCCTCGGTGAACAGTAAACAAATTTTCTTTTTTTAATATTATTTTAATAACAACTAAATTAAATTATTAGTTAACAAATAAACAAGAGCAAGTAAAGCAAATTACAACAAATTATTAATTTTCTCTCTCTTTTTTTAAACAAAAAGAAATATATATATATATATATATTTTCCTGGATGAACAGTAAAAATAATGAACAATACTTTTTAATATAATTTTTTCGGATTAAAAGTAAAAGCTATAAACTTCTCAATCTTCTAGATTGTTGGAAATCTATCAAATAATTAAGATTATAGCATTAAATAAATCCGAATAAAATAAATAAGAGATTAGAAATTCAGGCCTAACGGGAGCAGTCGTGTATTCACTGCCCTAGAAGATTGAGAACCCGCCTATCGCCCTGGCGCAGATGGTTCCCTCCCCCTAGCGGTAAAAACCCCCGGAATCGGCCGGCCTCTGCACTCGGGCGAGAGTGCAGAGCTTCAGCTCAGATGAAGAAAGTTACCCATAAAATAAAACTAAGATATAATAAAAATAATATATGTAAGGGTGAAAAGAGAAAACAAGAGAAACTTTTTGTTGTTTTTCTTATTGTTTTTCCGAGAAGAGAAAGGCCGTATATATAGGCTTTTAGAAAACCGTTACAAAACCCCTTAATAAATTCGGTAACTTTAGCCATAATTGCATAACCGTTACCAAAGTTTTATTTACATGTTTTAATTACAATATTTATTATTATTCATGAAGGCAAAATTACCTTTTTCTAATAAAATATCCAACAAAGACAAATAGGTTGATTTTGGTATTTGACTTCATTATTTGAAGAGATTATTTTTAAGAAATTCAACTCCAACATAATATCACAATTGATGTAGATGATGAAGACTCTACTCTAGAATTGCCCAATAAAAAGATAAACGTGGAGAAAGATTGATCTCGGCTCAATTAAAATATGAAACAAAAAAGAATAAATGATAATATTTTTTGAACATTTTATAGTAGAACTTAATTTTTGAGTAAAATTAGGAATTTTTAGAATGGATTTTCATGCAAAATTTTTAATATTTTTTTATTCTTATGTGATTCCTTTTATCACATAAGATTATACTATAGTTATCATTAATCTTTAGTTTTGTCTTTTTATATTTTAAGTCTATCAAATAATGTAGGCTAAGATCTCATATATATCATATTTATCGTACTTCTTTTTTTATGTTTGCTTTTGAGATTGTTTATTATAAAACATGAGTTTATAATGTTGAAAAGTACAGTGTAATTCTATTTTTAATGCAATAAGCAATGTTATTTTTTATTGCTAGAACTATAGTTCATAATGATATTGTTATTCATCCTTAACTTCATACTATAGCTTGGGATTAGTAGAGTTTAGAATATGACATGTAGTATCAATTTAACTTATTTTATTTTACTATTCTGCTTGAAGATTTTATTATGTCAACTGATATCTTTTTTGCGGAAATCAATTATGATATCCCAGTTAAGTATATTGATCCCAGTTTAGCACAAAAATCCATTAATACATCAATTTTTTTTATAACGTTTAAATAAAAATTATATCAAATCTAATAATTAAAATGAATCTTACTTATTTATAGTAATAAAATAAAAAAATAAATTATTTTGATATTTAACCATGTGCATTGCACGTGCATAAAAACTAGTCTAGAAATTATGGAAAGTTTGATACTATACATTTCTGCCTAAATGAATTTCAGGTCTATAAATCATGAAAATGATAAATAAGGGGAAATTTCAGGTCTACAAAACTGTCTTTATCACCACCCACCAAAAATTTCTCTTTCAAAAAATTCAAACTTTTACATGAAAACTAAACTTCAACTTCCACCCCTCTGACAGTACTCCAACGAGAGAAAAGTAGACATATACCCACATGCTCTCTGATTGCCAACAGTTTGGATATATGCTAATCATATACTCACTTTATTCAGCCATGCCAGTTGCTCTGCACATTATGCTGGCCAATTTTCTTGTTAAAATAATGCTTTAAATCTTAACTCAAATGGAAAAATAATTCTTAAAGATGGTACTTCATAGAAAATCATATAGGAAGAAGAGGATAGTGACAAAGTGTCCGACACAGATTTTACAGTTGGTGATCGTGTTGTTTTCAATAGTTTGATTACACTGATTATAGTGACGTAAAATTGGTAATATACTCGAGTACATTGATATTGTAATACTTGCTACACTAATTTAGAATTGATAAAGGAGACGATATTGTTCATTCCAATATATTTGCTATAGAGTGTCCTCTACCGTTTGGCAAAGGGTTAAGTGAGGGGTTAAGGAGACTTAACCCCTTCTTAACCCGCAAAACACAAAAAATATATACAAGGGTTAAAGTGAGTTAACCCTTCATAATTTGCCAAACATAAAAAATATAGAAGGGTTAAGCTAACCCCTCTAGAGAGATTAAAATGAGTTAACACTTCAAAATGAGGGGTTTACTAATACTCCTAGTTAGAATGATTAAGAGTTAACACTTATAATTATAAAGAAAATAATCAAACTCATTGTTATTCCCAAACACTAAAACTGATCACAAGGGCTAAAATAAAATTTATTTAACTGGTTAATAATTTAGTCCTTCCAGATGATCGAATGGGCTAAGCATATTAATCATTCTCTTTAACCCTTCTCCCTTAACCCTTTGTCAAACGGGGCCTATAGGATTTATTCTCCCCTAAAATAGAAACAAGAGAATAATATATTAGGATTAATTGTGGATTGCCCTTGTGCTATTGCCCAGTTGAGAATAGGCACCCTATAATTTTATTATTCCAAAAATATCCTTACCCTTTGTCCTATCTCCATGGATAGACCCCCAAAGTGAATTTCTTTTAACCCTTTTACCCATAAGAGGCCTATTCGTTATTGAAAATTCTACTCTCTGGGCGTAAAAGAGTCAAAAAGTTTCACCCTGGATCCATCCGCAATTGGGCGATAGTACGGGAGGTCTATCCTCAATTGACCCCTTATATTTTATTTTGAAACAGGCAATAAAATAAGAGAATTAGCCTCCTTATTCAGACGCTAATGCCAAAATCATAGCACAATTAACAGTGCTCGTATGGTTAGTATTCAGATTCTTGAAAAGTGTTAAAATGAAAAACTAGCACTTTATTGGTTCTAGGAATCTGTTCACTCTCATCACTTGAGCTTATTAACTAATCATCTCATATCTGGGCTCTCCTTGTTTTCAGGCATGGAATCTTCTCTCTCCAAAGACTTTGCTTCCTTCTTTTAGCCCACTTTAACCCCACTCTTATTAGTCTCCATTCTATTAAGCTAATAATTGCTTAAAACTTTACAACAATATCCACTGCTTTCAGCTTTTGCTTCACCTTTCAGCAAGGTATTGATGATAAAGGAATGCATTGCTTTCTTGCAGAAGTTTGTTTGTTTGTTTGGTTGGTTGGTTTACTCAGGTGGGGTTTCTAAAGATTTCATTTTGATTGCAGCATTTGTTTTGTTCATGGAAGATCCTTCATCAATGATCATGATACCAAGTGAAAATTTCAACTTGGAATGTCCCAAAGTTGTTTATACTGATGTTAGTATGATCCCTGAGCTCACTGTCTCAAATCTTCAAGGCAAGAGTTTTTACTGAAGTCTCTCTTTCTTATCTTATTGTTGGTGATTTGTATGTTTGATTGCTTACTTTTATGTTTTAATCAAATTTTAGCTGAAATTTCGACGTTGAGGTTGAAGCAAAGAAGTTTGGATGGGAGAAGGAGAGAAGCACTCAACAAGGTTTTAGATATCAAAGGTAGGTATAGATCTCAATCTGAATCAAGATAGGATTTGAATTCTTGAACTAATCTTGGTTTTGTAGGTAGTATCAGGGTTTTTTGTCGAGTTCGATCTTCTTCTTCAACTGATAGAAAAACTTCAGAATCACCCATTTCTATTGAAGAAGATAAGATCGCTGTCAAGACTTCAGGAGGATCAAAGAAAGAGTTTGGTGCTGATAGAGTTTTCCCTCAGGGAGCAACACAGGGTAAATTCTTTTAAAATTGTAATTTTTAAGAACTGCTATCGTTATTAATTTCTTAATTTATTGAAAATTTCACAATTTTAGATGATGTATTTCAAGAAGTAGAACCGATTCTTAGATCTGCGCTTGATGGGCATAATGTGTGTGTTTTTGCTTATGGGCAGACGGGGACGGGCAAAACCTTCACTATGGTTAGTATTTCAAGAATTTCAATTCAGATTCCACAAACGCTTGATTTAATCTCAAGCCAATGATTTTTTGTCATTATAAATCTCTAGGAAGGAAAAAATGAGAATCCAGGTATCGTTCCTCGATCTATCGAAGAATTATTTCATCGAGCTTCTCAGGATAAATCAGCATCCTACTCTTTCTCAATGAGTATGTTAGAGATCTACATGGGGGGTATTAGAGATCTTCTCACATTGAAGCACAACTCTTCAAGATATCTTCAATACTCTCAAAAATGGTACTTACACATATGCTTCATTCTTATAGGAATTTGGCTTGAAAACTGATTGGTGATTTCTCGTGTTTTTCTGTTATAGTGGACTCAATATCCAATCTGGCAGTAATCGGTCTATCGAAATTGAGGGTCTAATGGATATAGCAGTATCCGATATCAAACAAGCATATCGATTGTACACGAAGGGCAAACGAGCTCGTTCTACTTCGTGGACTAATGTCAATGATGCCTCTAGCAGATCTCACTGGTGGGTGTTCAGCTGTTTCAGATATGCAATTCTTCCTTCCAAATTATTTTGGGTTTTTTCTGGTATCGGTCCCCAAATTCATCTTTTATTTCAAGATAAGCCCCCCAAATCCTTGACAGATTTTAACTAGGGGGGGCCAATTTGGTACAACTTAAGGATTTAGAAGAAATTACTTCATAAATCCATCTTTTTAGGGGGGCTTGTCTTTGGAGGGTTAATTGAGGATAGACCTCCTGTAGCCAAATTGAACTTACTACGCCTATAGTTCTACTGTTGCAGATAGACCCCCTGAGTATAAATTCTTTTTTGACCCTTTTCAGGGGCCACGGGGTTTATCTGCAACAATAGGTCAGGAGGTCTACCTGCAACCATAGAACCCTTTCAAGGGGGTCTATTGCAACAATAGAACTACAAGCTGTAGTAAGTTCAATTTGATTATGGTACAGGGGTTCCATCCACAATTAACCCTTTTTTAAAATAAAGATGGATTCGGAGTGCCAATACCAGAAAAACCCAATTAAGTTTTATCATTCTACATATTATTTCTGTCATAGTTTCTTATGTTCAGCTTAACAAGAATTACTATTCGACGTTCTGGGGGCCACGATGGAGTTTCCAAGCTGTGGATGGTGGATCTTGGAGGAAGTGAGCGACTGTTGAAGACTGGTGCTACTGGGCAAGATGAGGGAAAGGCGATAAATCTTTCATTATCAGCGCTTGGCGATGTCATTTCTTCGTTGAAGAAGAAAAGAAATCACATTCCTTACAGGTAAGTAAAATTTGCAAGGTTGGTCTTTCAGATTTGTTTCCAGACACCTCTGATATTGTTCTTTTGGTTGTATGGTCACAGGAATAGCAAGCTTACTCAGATTCTCAGCGACTCTCTAGGTAGCAAACTGAAAATCCAGCCTAGATGAGCTTAATGCACTATAACTTGTAATAATGCGTTTGTTCTGTATAGGTGATGGTTCAAAAGTTCTGATGGTTGTTCACATCAGTCCTAGTGAAAATGATACTGGAGAGACGATATGTTCTCTGAGCTTCGCAAAAAGAGTGAGAGCGATAGAGCACAACAAAGAACTTTCAGAGGTAACCCTACTTCTACGAAAAGGGTTAATTGCACATAGTCCCCCTGTAGTATCATCGGCTTACACTTACTACCCCTGTCATTTCATTGCTGCAGATAGACCCCTGGGTTAAACTTTTTTGTAGTTTTAACGCCCGCTATCTGAAACAATGAAACTATAGTAAGATCAAAACAGCGATACTACAGGGGGGTCCGTGTGCAATTAACCCCAACGAAAATTCTGTCTATGAAATTATCACCAACTTCGACCATTTCTGCACAACTGCAGGAATCGAATAAACAGAAGGAGAAACTTATCGCTGAACTAGACCTACAGATAAAAGACACTGAAGTAGACTTGCAGAAAGTGAGGAACCAAATAGAGAGAGCTGAACAACTAATACAGGAAAAGAATCAACAAAAGGGATCACCAAGAAGTCCTCTGATCATAGCTCAAGGAGAAGCATCAGATACTCCCACTGAGAAAAATTCAAGCAAAGCTTGCATTTCTTCGGTTCCTCGATTCATGGCTCCGACAGTATCAAGTCAACAGAGACTAAGCGCCAATGAACACACCCAGGCAAGAACGAGGACTTTGAGATTTGGAACTAGAAGTCATGTGGATATAATCAGTTCACAGTCTCTCAGCTACTCTGATACTTTTATGAAACCATGTACTATGAGATCAAAGAGCAAACTTGTAATGTGTGAGGGTAATAGTCCTAAATCTTCGGTTTCTAGGAACAAGAAGGTCTCTGCTTCTCATCCTAACTTGAGGGTTACATTGAATCAACATAGAAGAAGGATGTCTGATGTCATTTAAGAAAAAAGAAAGCAGGAAGAATAGTGTGTTTTGAAGTTGCAGGTTTGGGTTTTTTGATTCTTTAACCTTGACAGAGTGAGCAGGACCTGGTGATGTATTGAGTTAGATTGATTTTTTTCATACTACTAACTGTTCAAGGTGTTTCGAGTGTATGATTACTTGGTGTGGGGTGTAGATTTCGTATTTATCCGATCAAGTGTATGTTCTGCTATTTGATGTACCTAGATATGATCTTTTTTCTTCTTCTTCTTTTTAAATAAGGAGCTTGAACTTTTGCCTTTTGTAGAAATGTATTGATACTGGGAGTATCTGGTGTTGTTTGATGCTGTTCTGGAATGATGCTATAAAGTAATCCTCATATGGAGCTCTGTTCTTCATTAGAAGGATTTCTCATGATGCTCCTCATCTGCATCTCAAAATAAATAAATAAAGTAAGAAAACCAGGTTAAAGGGACATCCTGTGACATCCCACGTGAAGGGTTCTACCCTTTTGTGACTGAATAGATTCCCTTTGTCAATGAACGCATTCAAACTAAGTTTGATCATAGCGTACGCATTTAGAATGAATTAAAGCGATCAAAGTTCAACAACGTACAAGTCTTATCAGAACACTCCATATGCGAGTGGGTTATTCTGAACCAGCCATAGAGAGATAGTTGAAATCTTGAAATTATCCCCCTATCCTTCTACTGAATTGTCCAAACCCCATGCTCCCATATGTTGGTGTTCTTATACAATTTAGCCTAAAATTTTGTACTTACCAGTTCAATAACATACACAAGGTAAGAATGTTTAAGGGAAAATATAGTGTAGCCCCCTCCATCATCCAGTGATTTTTTCAGAAAAAACCCTTTTCATCATATGGGGTTTATGCATAACCCCCAAACCGTTTGGTTTTAGCCCCTTCAAAGAGAAGCTAAGATAAATGAAAGTCTGCAAAAGAGTTCGGTGAAGGTATAAGATCCAAAATATGTGTACAACAGTACAAACCTTGTGAGTTGCTCCCCCTCCCACATGCGAGTGTCTGGATAGTTAAACTGAAGTTTTTGAAGAGTCATCATCATGGATCCAGTTTGCACATGACAGAAGCCATTAGAAGAGAAAACTACAAAAGCATTTCCTTCCCAGTGTACATTAAGTTAAGGAAAAGCTATTCAGTAAATTCTGTCCACTAAAAACATCGATGCTCAATCCTTGGGGCATACAACGTATGATTTTTTACTCAAATAGAGGGAGATGCCTAAAACGATAGATTTTGATGAAAAAAAACAAAGCAAACTAACTAACAGTTGAACCAATCTAAGAATCGACACAAACTTTACAACGTTGTTGTTCACAAGAGCACTAACCAAATTGCATAGCGTAAAAAATTGCGAATGTGGGGTTTTTTTAGAAGTTAAGAATACAACACATATTTGCAAGCCGTAGTGCCTAAAACACTCACATGTTACAAGGTAACCGAGTAGGAGAAACAACGAGCATGAGGCAGTTGTACCTCCAGCAAATGAATTGTTTAGTTACGAATCGTGAGCTTTCTTTTCTCAGTTTCACAGCGAGATGTTCTTAGGAACAGCGGCAGAAAAAAACGCCTCCTTTCCAAGTATAATGCACACTGCAGAGCCACCATCAATATCCCTTCTTCAAAGTAGGAACCCTTTGCCACACCCTATGATTTAACCCTTCTGAACTCGTACCAAATCTCATAGTGATTGAACAATAAACTATCATGAGTCCGGTTCCCAACAAACTCCAACCCAATTTTCGCGAGCCTCTCAGGACACTCCCCCCTTAATCTCGTACAGAACTTCATATTATGAGACGCAAAGATCCTTCCTTTCTCAGGATTAAGCCTCTCTACCAATCTTTCCAACCCCAACCAAACCAGGTCACCTGGCATATGAAGGAAAACAGCACTTGCATATATCAAATCATACTTGATTCCATCTCCAAACCTACTAAATTCCATATCATCCCCTTTTAGAATTAGAGGCCTCTTGTGGAGAAGACCTTGAGAGGGGAGTTCATAACGAAGGGCCGCCATCAAAGAAAGATCATCGC
Source organism: Asparagus kiusianus (assembly GCA_022839385.1). Classification (NCBI taxonomy): domain Eukaryota; kingdom Viridiplantae; phylum Streptophyta; class Magnoliopsida; order Asparagales; family Asparagaceae; genus Asparagus; species Asparagus kiusianus. Next base: position 169,863 of record BQKN01001055.1, read on the forward strand.
GTTCTAGACAGTGAAAGCGAGAGGGTTCAAGATATCGGATGAAGTGGAGACCCACACGAAGAGTCCCGCATCCAATTTCAAGAACTTGGTCAGAAGGGGCAAGGTTGACTGAGGATGCGAGAAATTCAAAGACATCACGGCCGCCAGCCCATGGTTCGCCGTAGTTGCTGTGATGCTCTTCTACAAGTAGCTCTCCAGGGCAAGGAAGTGCAGTATGTTCCTCTGTTTCGGTTTGATAATGAGAGATTCCTTTGTAACTGAAACAAACAAGGACCTTTAGGCAATAAGCTTGGTAATTTCTTGCAATCAATTAAGGTTTCTTTTATTTTATCAAATAATGATCTCTCTCCCTCTTCTTTCCATTTTCCCCCTTCTTTTTCCCCCCTTAGTGACCTGTGGGTTTGCGGTATCTCTGAGCTTATCTTAGTAGTAGGTTCCAAATACAGTATTACTTCATAAATTAAGTAAATGAACTAAACAAATCCTATTCTCCAATCTACAGGAACTAATAATATTCAAGTCAAACTGATCAAGTAATCTAAAGTGCTTCAAAGTTGGTTCCGTTTGTTTCCTCATGTATGCTCTTAAGTAAAAATAACAGGTGAAATACCACCATAAATAACCGGGTCACTGGATGCAGTCAAGATACAAGAATATATTTATAAACAGATCTTCCTAGTGAGCTTATTTACTTAAAGCACTAAACAGAAAGAGATGGAAAAAAAAACTTAAAGGTAGCAAATGGTTTCAGTATTAACGTCTTTCAGCTAAGATTAATAACGTATCAACTATCAACTTCAATTCCCTAAGCTTTGTTAACTTAACAAAACATGACTAGCTAAAAAATTTCCAACACAGAGACCAGATAGCATTAGATCCTCGAGGAGTACGTCTCGTTTGAGGAAAATATTAATGTCAGGAGTGTGACCTGCCATCTAATTCCACATCCTTTAGTGGTCACTCCAATGATTAGGTCTTATTGCAACTACTTGGAAAATAAGATTGGTAAATAAACTTCAAACCAGTGGATTTAGCAAGTGAAGTCCAGGATCAATCATTTTAACGAAAAATGTGCGTATCATCTCAGAGACCATCATCCAATAACCTGCTTCAAACTCATTGAAGCCATCATCAAGATTCAATCTTTTCCACACGAAGATCGATTACTTCTTCAAAATAGCATCTCAAGAAAACCTTCAGGCTGCTGACTCTAATTGCAGTTAATTAAACTCTAAACCTGCAAATGGGGGTATCAACACTTACTAGGGACTACCACTGACGTAGTAAATGATTTCCTGGATTTCAATCCCAATTTCGTACCTCTCTCAGAATCCAAATCTTACCAACCGGTGAACTTACCTCCTGAGATCTTGAAGCTGCTGCTCCCGAGTCCTGGGGTTGATCCCCTTCCTCAACTGATACCACTCCTCCCTCGTCGCAGGCGGATCCGGCAGCGAGTTGATCCTGATTTGGGATTTCAACCACTCGACATCCTCTTGCGTGGTCGAGATCTGAACGCTTCTCGGTGGACGAACGGTCGAGGTTCGATCTGGCGACGGATCGGGGCACGAAGAGGGGGAGGACGAGGGGGAGAGGGAGGGGAGGAGGAGGAAGAGGAGGAGGGCGGCGGAGGAGAAGGAGAGCAGGACGAGGGCGGGGACTGTGATTCCGCCGCCGCCGGCGAGCTTCATCGGCGACGCGAGATTGGGAGATCAGAGAGGGGAAGGGTTTTGAGTGGGGAGAGTTGAGATCTGATGGTAATTTTGAGGATCGAGTTTTTTTTGTTTTGGGTCTCGGATGGGTTTTTGTCTCTTTTTTTGGGCTTAATTGCATTTAAATATTATATTATTTTCCAACAAAGCACTTAAATGCCTTAGGGGCTGTTTGGTTCATGTTTTTTTGGTGGTAAAAGAAGGGAAAGCTGCCAAAAATGTCAGCTTTTTGGCAGCTTTCCCCCAAAATCAGCTCTTAAAAAGCAGATTTTGGGGGAAAGTTGCCAAAAAGCTGACATTTTTGGCAGCTTTCCCCTCTTTTACCATAAAAAAAACTAATCCAAACAGCCCCTTAATTTTCAAAGCCGAGCAGAAAACTACCCAAAATTTTCACCGTGTGAATATGTTTAATTGCATTAAATTTAACCTTAAAAGGTAGAAATACCCTTCTACATGGCGGTAAAAACATCCAAAATTTTACAATTGCCATGGATTTCCTCAAAATCTCTTAGTTATACAATGTAAAAATAGGGTTTAATGTCTCTAAAATCTCTCTTTCTCGCACATTCTTTCTCCCCTAAAGTTCTAATTGAGGAATACAAAGAGCTCAGTAAAGCAGGTGGTCTTAATTCTAAGGTTTCGAATTAGGGGGAAATAGTCGAATTTTGAAGGTTCAAATCTTGGCGACACCTCTTTGGTTGATTTATATAGTGTGGAAGTCTAATTAGGGGGGAAATGGGATTAGGGTTTGCATTGAAGTTTGATTAGGTTTTTTTTACGGGAGAGCTAAAATCGGAATAAAAATTAGTTATATCAATTTTATGCTTAACTTATTCCATTACAGGAAACATTTGTTTGCAATTGTTTGCCTATTTAATGCATTGCTACAAAGGGGGATATATTTGAAGAGGAAGTTACCTTTATAGATTAACTAAAAATTCAATTTCAAGACTAAATTTGTTTCTTAATTGCGATATTTTCCTCCAACTTGTGGTAATTTTAATAGAAAGCAAGAAAATTTTGTTGGGAGCATAATGTGAGATATTATGTTGTAGGGGTGTCAGATTATACAAGATTGATTATCCATCACGGTGGCAGTTTTCAAAGAACACAATGACCAATGGATGTCGTGATGGTAGTATAGTACGGATGTTTGTATGGAGGACAAATTTTCAAAACCAACTCTTTAGTAATTTATTACCAAAAAACGACCTGTTTCTAGGATATTTGCAAAAACCGATCTGGTTTCAGTCTCAACGCTGAAACCAGGTCGGTTTTTGAAAAAAAAAATTCCGAAACTTCACGGGAGTTTAACTCCCGTGAAGTTTCACAATTCAAAAAATTTATTTTTGAACTAAGAAATTTCACGGGAGTTGAACTCCCGTGAAGTTTAGCAGATTAATTAAAAGTTGCTAAACTTTATGGGAGTTCAACTCCCGTGAAGTTTCGGATTTTTTTTTCAAAAACCGACCTGGTTTTAGCGCTGACGCTAAAACCAGATCGGTTTTTGCAAATATCCTAGAAACGGAGCGTTTTTTGCAAATAAAAACTCAAATGTGTCGCTTTTGAAAATTTGTCCTTTGTATGGATTTATGCAAATGTAAGGATGATTGGACGGAATGTATTGTGGATTTCATATGAATATATATGCATTTATACTTTTACTTTGATTTAAATATGCTTTTTGTGTGGATATTAAGTTTGAGAATTTTTGATGTATTATGAATGTTTGCATAGACTATCTTAGGGTATTACTGTACATTAAAAAAAAAAACTTGTGGAAAGCACAAGGGACTTATTGGTCCTCGCATGCTTTAGATAGCTTATAAAGCTATTTGTCAGCTATCCAAAGCACAAGGGGACTAGTGGCTAGTAGCCCCTTGTGTTTAATAGATAAGTCTTGTAAGCTGTCCAAAGCATCTGGGACTAGTAGATCCTTCTGCTTTGTGACAAAACATCTTTAAAATCAACAAATCATCAACTTGGTATTAAAAATTTGGCTAATTTGATAATTTTTACAATGTGATTAAAAATTAGATAATCAAAGTTGATGCTTAATTGCTTTGAGGGTAAGTTTTTTTAAAAAACTTATGATTTGAGGGGTAGTTTTAAAAATACTAACATTTGAAGAATATTTCTAATTAGGAAAATTTACAAAAATAGTCCGTTTTTGCTAATTATTTAGCAAAATAGAATGTTTTGCTAAATAATTAGCAAAATAGACCTTTTTTTAGCCAACAGGCCAAAAAGAGGTCTATTTTGCAAAACAGGTTAGAAAACATACGGGACTAGTAGTCCCGTATGTTTTAATCACGGATTAGTGAACTCAGAAAATTTCAAAAAACATTAAGATGAACTCAGAAAACATACGAGACTACTTGTCCCGTATGTTTTCTAAGTCACTAGTCCGTGATTAAGTTTGTTCTAAACATACGAGACTATTAGTCTCGTATGTTTTCTGAGTCTTGTTTTTCAAAATTGACCTCTTTTTTTTCAAAAGATGTCTATTTTGCTAATTATTTAGCAAAACAGCCTATTTTGCTAAATAATAAGCAAAAACAGACTATTTTGCAAATTTTCCCTTTCTAATAATATCCAAACTTAAGGGTCTACATGTAAACAAGCCGGATACTTCTCACTTTCGGTCCGGATTCGTCTCTTTTATTCTTGACCCTCGGCTTTAAAAGCCCCGAGTCCTTGCTCTCCTTCGCCCTTTCCCTTCTCCCACTCAAAAAATCCATTCCGATCCGTAGCAAACCCCCAACGAAACCCTAAACCCTAAATCCACGATCCTTTTTCTCTCCGATCCTCGACGGAATCGAGCAATGGACGAGACCGCCGGCAACGTCGCCCGAGCGATCGCCACCGCCTTGGACTGGAGCTCGACTCCCGATGCCCGCAAGGCTGCTGTTTCTTATCTAGAATCCGTATGATTTTTTTTTTTGCTTTTTCTTTTTGTTATTTTTTGTGGATTTTTCTTCACGTGCTCGATTCTATGTTGAGTTTGAGCGGTTTAACTAAAATTTGGGTTCTGCTTTCAGTATGAGATGATGATCAAGGGTGAACTTAACGAGGGGGGAATATTAGAATTCGTATATAACCATCACATTCTTTGAAGTTCATGGTTTTATTAAGTATTCGATTAGGAACTAATGGATGTGACTTACTGAGAAATGTTTATAACTAAAAATTATCAATTTCATTAATTAGTATATTTTTCTTGTGGTTTTATTTATTTATATGTTAAAGACTTTCACTTTTCAGATAAAGAAGTGTATGAACACTTACATTATCCGAGCACTTGACTTCTGTGTTGTATTAGGCATGCAGAGTCTTTGTTCCTCGAACAGAACACGTAACCTTTTTTGACTATGATGTTCCAACTTTGCATTGATTTTCTAGACGTGACTTCTTTTAATAACACGATGAAAGGTCTACCTTATAAGATGGTTATAAGTCTTCTAAGAAAAGGGTCAAGTAATTTATTTTATCTTGTAGAGATTTAAAAATCCTAAAAGTTCATCTCACATTCCTTTCAGCCAAATCAGTCTGCTGATTTTCTTTTCTTGTCAATATTCCATTCTTTATTTTCTGGTTATACCCATTTTTATGTGGGCCGCTTTTGTTTTCCTCGCGTCTTGAAAGCATATTGTCAAATTTTCTCTACTTTCTAAAAATAATTTATATTGATTTGAGATGAGCGCATTAATGCATCATTTGCTATAATGTTACGATAATTGTTTTTTAAAAGAAAACTGGATTGACCAAAAGTATGAGACCTTACTCCTTAGAAGGTGGGATGTTTCATGTCATCCACACAAGACAAATGTATACTAGATGCAAAATATTGATTTTCTTTGCTTTACAAAGTAAACTTAATTTTGGGAGAAAATAATTTTGATGTATTAAATAGATTTTTGCTGCAAGGCTTAGATATGTACATGGAGTGTTGTAATAAACTGAGGAAAAAATCTATATAAAGTTGATCTTGTGACTTATCTCTAGGATATTACCTTGAAAATTCAGTTTTATGTATCAATGCTGAACACATGAATAGTGCCTCTCGATTAATCATATCATGAACCTACTGTGTTATCATCGGCTTGCATTGGAGCTTTGGATTTTTTTTGCAGGATTTATGTTTAAAAAAGTTTAGTCAATTTCATGAAACTAACATGTTTTGTCTTGGATGGTTTTTTTATTTATTACCTGCTTAAGCTTTTGCGATGTCCATCTATATGCATCTAGATGTACTTTTTTTTTTTTGTACACTAGTTTTAGCAAACAGTCTGGAGATGTATGTGTTAGTGTGTGCATGAAATAGAGGAGAAAAGAAATGAGTAAGCACCTTGTATTTGGATTTATACACATTGCTTTCCTTCATCATTCTCTCATTCTTTACCTTTATTTATATGTTGTCTGCAGATAAAAAATGGAGATATTCGTGTTTTAGCAAACACATCTCTTCATCTGGTTCGCAAGGATTGTTCCTCTGAGATTCGGTTGCATGGGTTCAAAATGTTGCAGGTATGTGAATGCACCCTCTTTCTTTTCTTTTTATTATTGTGATGACTATATTAAAGGAAAAGTTATTGTGATTAAACTTTCCTATGACCATATTTACATATAACCATGTAGAATTACATTAATTCTTGGTATGCAATTATTTTTGCTCTGAATTATGTCTGTTAAGAGTTATCCTCATCACAACTTTGGAGTTTCGGCTTTGTGGGGGAGACTTTAACTTAATATCAGAGCAAACTAGGTTGTAATCTCACAGGCTATACATTTAATGCGATTTAGTAAAATATTTTATAAGAGTTCAAGTTTAAGCCTATGAAAAAGGCGTTCAACCTATTAGGAAATGTTAGAGTATAAGATTATAAATTTCAACACTCATCACATCCTCAGAGTTCCGGTACAATAGATGAGACTTCATGTTTGTCTTATATTAGCTCAGATGGTTATTTATTTGGTGGTTTGCAGGTCATGTGATTTGTATCCAAATTTTATTTTATTTATTCTTTTATATAATGTATATAGATTTTAAATAAGTATAGTTATCACCACAAGGGTGTCGTTGCTCCTGGTTAGCTGGTGGAAAGAATTACTTGAGTTTTTTAGATACATTGGGTTGCTAATGAACAGAATAGGTGGGTTTTCTTTGTGGATAGCCCAAATTTGAGTGGATGAAGTAATCGGTCCGCCATCTTGACCCATTGATTAGTAGTTGTGTTCAGGTTAATGATAATTGGGTCGGGTCAAAGCTAACATGTGCACATCCAACCTCAAGAGGCGGATCAATATGGGTCCTGGGGTGCATCACACCCCTATTAATTTTAAAATTGCATCTTAAAGCTTTCTAAAATTGTAGTATGCCTCGCATAGTTTAAAAAATTCTGCACTATAATAGGTGATAAAGAGTACCAAGTGCATGAAAAGTAAGAAAATTGTTGGAATAGTTTTAAAACATGATGCGACAAAAGCTCATAAAATGTAATGAGTCCTTTCCCCTTAGGTATTATAATTTTATAACATGAGTATTTTATTTTAAGGTCAATAGTTACTTACCGTCCCCCCCCCCCCCCCCAAAAAAAAAAAAGAAAAAAAGAAAGAAAAAAAATTATTTCTAGATCTGACGCTTAAGTGGAATGAATAAAGTTTAAGGGGTTTAGAGGGGAAGCAACCAAAGTTTTAGGGGGTCTTGTGAAATTGACCATAAGACAAAAAATATGAGTAGTAATAGTAACTAGACATCTAAGTCAAGTAATCATTACTAAGCTATTGAATTTCTATGAAAGAGGCTTGTTCAGAAAAGGGATGTCTTGTTGGAGTTAAATGAGAATTAAAAAGACAGAGATGATATTAACCATGATAATATTCTTCAAGTTTGATCTTTTATTAGGATAGGTTAAATTGGATTTTGAAAGTGAAAGGAGTAAATCTAACGATGAGCTCTTACAAGTTCCAAATGTATTTAGTATTAGAATAATCATATAATATTATTTTTAGGTTTAGTTCACATTTTAACTTTTGCAAAGAGCAAGCAACTCACAAGACTAATGTTTTTTTGGTCAATTATTCATAAGACCAATGTTGCTCATATTATATAAAACTGAGATGAAGAATTACAAATCAGGAGGTGTAATCATAACCTTTGAAATCCCATATAACTGTGTTCAAACTATTGTGGAACCTTTAAATCTCGCCCTTTTATATGTGGGACAAAAGTTTGTTACAATCACTCACCCTAGTTAACGAACCCTGGTTAACTATGGCTGTAAATTGGAATCTTACAGGTGGGACCGTGGGTTACAAATTACCCCAAACTCCTTTTTCACTCCCTCATTTTCCTGCTCCATCTTCTTCCTCTCTCATCGTCTTCAACCTCCAATTAACGAAATCCATGGGCAAAAAGTCTAGAGTGACTGATTTTGGTGTATCAGGTGCAAGCGGAGTTTTGATTTGCGCGGATCATGAAACACAATGCCGATACGCACTCTGATTATGAGCTATGCTGTTGTCAGCGGTTGATGGAATAGCCCACTAGGTAGTGGTGGATCTAGAAAATTCTTCTTGGAGGGGTGGACAACAAATATCTATTTAGCAAAAATAAATTCATAAGATTATAAAATAATCAAATATATAAATATTGGTTTCGGGTTTGGTTTTTAATTGCTAATAGGCTAAATTTAAATTGGTTAGCTCATTTGAGGTTATTATTTGAAAATTAAAATGTGCTACTAACTACAATTGTCAAATGAGCTAGGTGCAAATGGGTTTAATTTGTGTTATGTAAGTTAAATTAGCTTGGGATGCAATTTTTTAAATTGTGGGGGTGCAGAATGTAATTTTTGAAGGCTTATAAATGACATTTTTGAGAATGTTAGGGGTGCAACTGCACCTCTAGTGGAGTCATGGATCCACCCCTGCCACTAGGGGTGTAATTGCACCCCAAATCTTTTGCAAATTATCATATGGACCTTCCTATATTTACAATCCCCCCACCCCTTCCCACCACCAAATTTTAACAGATGTACCCCAATCTATCTCAAACTACTAATGCAATTAGTAGCCATTTGTATAATCGCATTAGAAATTAGATGCCCATTTAAATTTCATGTCAAATGGGTCCAAACTATAAACTCAAAACTAACAACACTACAAACCCAAACACCCAGAACTCAAACCTAATAGTAAATTCAAAAAACCATTTCCTAGAAGTCTCTCTCAATGTGTGCGCTATTTCACCGATCTAAATTCCAAAGACCCAAGTGGTCAAACCCCTACCTGCATCCCGCCGCTTCTTGGACCACCTCATGCACGTACCGCATCCCCGACCCATGCCGGACCTCCTCTACCTCAAGCTTTTTGGTTCTACTCTTTTCTCCTCAAATTTTCACCTGGAGTCAAATGAGTTGAATGTTATATTATTATTTTTAGCTAAATAGATATTTATAATCTATCTTTATAAGATTTTTTTTGGATCCGCTATTACCCGCAATCTCTAAGCTTTTACGTTTTTGACAAGGACCCCACATCGGTTGTGCACAGAAACTATGTACAACTGCGTTGTGTGTTTATTCATGTTTTAAAGATTCATAGTGGTAGTTGGATCTTTTGCTGATAATTGCTTTTTTCATGGTTTTAGCATTTAGTTCGATTCAGATGGGATGAATTTAGCGTTACAGAACGAAGTGATTTCGCTAAGGTTGTTGTTAACTTATTATCAGAAGTGATCAACCCTCAGGAGGAATGGGCGTTGAAGAGTCAAACAACTGCTCTTGTTGCTGAGGTGTTTATCTATCCTTTGATCGTTGTTGATGCTTGAAGTTAATTTGGAGACACATAGAGTTCAGTTCTTTTCATTTTGCATACTAGGTAATCAGGAGAGAAGGAGTAACCTTATGGCAGGAGCTGCTGCCGGCTTTAGTTTCTCTATCCAATAAAGGCCCCATAGAGGTACATCAAGTTGTTTTCTAAGAGTTGTCTTTTACAATTATTTATCATGTTTTTGCACCTCTTTTTTTTGGAAATGTTTGATTTGCCTCTATGTATATGAGCAGGCAGAGTTGGTTGCGATGATGTTGAGATGGCTTCCTGAAGATATCACAGTTCACAATGAAGATTTAGAAGGTACTCTTATCAATTTCATCTGTTACTTGATAGTGATCTTTCTTTTCTTTTATTCAAAATTGTCTCTAGTATAGTCAATTACAAATCCCGATAATGTTGCTGCCCGTTATTCTAATTGTTTGAGTGCATGCACAGGTGATCGTCGTAGGGCATTATTGCGAGGGCTTACCGAATCTCTGAGTGAGATTTTGCCTTTGCTATACACTGTAAGCTAGCTCTCTCCAACATGTTTTAGTTTCATTAATTTTGTTTTGTTATGGATAGTTCTCTGTTTAAATTATTCTGGATAGTGAATTCTGTTGTCTTCTCTTAGCTACTCGAGAAACACTTTGGTCTTGCTTTAAGTGAATATGGCAAGCAACAACTGGTTGCTGCAAAACAACATGCATCTACAGTGACTGCCGCTTTAAATGCTGTCAATGCTTACGCTGAATGGGCTCCTGTTCCTGATCTTGCCAGATATGGACTGATACATGGGTACAATATCAAGTTGTTCTATTGCATTTTCTTTTAAATAATGTTGATATTCTTGTGGGGCTGATATTAATATTTGTGACCTTTTGTAACAGATGTGGGTTTTTACTCTCTTCCCTTGAGTTTCGCCTTCACGCTTGTGAATTTTTCAAACTTGTTTCCCAAAGGTACATGTGACCACTGTTATTTTTATGTGATACAAAATTAAATCATTTCCTTATCTGTATTTTCTCTATTTTCATGCAGAAAAAGGCCTGTTGATGTTACTTCCTCAGAATTTGACTCTGCAATGAGTAACGTCTTCCAGATCCTGATGAGTGTGTCTGGGGATTTTTTAAACAAATCTAGCTCCAGTATTGCTGGTATTGATGAAAGCGAATTTGAATTTGTGGAATGTATATGTGAGAGTCTGGTGGCCTTAGGTTCTTCTAACGTGCAATGCATTTTGGGTGATGGAACCCTAATGTCTCAGTATCTTCAACTGGTAATAACCTTTGAAATTAACTATTGTGTGTACAAATCTGCATCTTCTGTCACGTTATCTATATGATTTTTTCTTAATAGGTAGATAAGTGTTTGAAATTTAGTGAGGATAGTGTGAACAGCCTTAAGAGTTAAGATCTTTACATGTGCAAGCTAATAACCTCTTGGACCCTAAAACGAGGAAAAAGACCTCCTATTCCATGTGAACTTTTAAAAATTCAAAAAATACCCTCATTCATTTTTTTCCTTCTTCTTTTCTCTTTTATTTTTTCCTTCCTTTTTTCTTTCTCAGTTCTCCATGCTATGAGCCTCTCTCATCTCTCTCCTCCCCTCTCAATTTCAATCACTCATCTCCCTCTTATTTTCTCATCTTCAATGTCTCTCATCATATTCTCCTTTTCCATTGCCACCTTCATCTCCATTGATGTATCTCTATCAATGCTCCTGCTTCTCCTCCATATCCTTCTTCTTATCTATCCTTTATCTTCCTCTGTCTCGATCTTCCCCCTCCTCCCGCCTCTTCCTACTCTCCTTCTCATCCGCCTCTCCACCTCCTCATGGTCTCAGTCTCCGATGCATCTCTTCCTTCTTTTTTGTCATCAGTTCTCCTCCTCTTCCCCACTTTCTTTCACCCACCCATCTTTTACTATTGCCTCTTCTCTTATTTCCTCCGCCTCTCCTCCTCTAACCCTCCTTTCACTACTTTTTATTTTATGAACTCGTAATATTAAGATTAATACTTTAAACCTTGTCTTTCTTGAAAAGAGATAAAAATAGAAAAGACATATAATGCTCATGATCTGTAGCAAAAAAAAGTTTGAGGAAGGAAGAGAAAAAGAACGAGTTACCTTTACCATTTTTACTCATAAAACCGTCAATGTAGGCGACGAGAGGATGAAAGAGGAGAGATAAACAGTAAGGAGGAAAATGTGGTGGTTGAGAAAGGAGGAGAGAAGGAAGAGAGTTATTATCTTTTATGTTTTTATTTGAAAAACATTGTCGCTATTCATAAAGCTGCTACTTTTGTTATTTAATTTTTACATTTTATGTACCTCAGTATGCTATTAAATGCAACTTTTAATCATAAATTGTATCATTGTTTTCATAAAACTATTGTATTATATACATAATATGTTACTATTGTTCAAAAAAGGGTTACTTATTGTACATAATATGTTACCTTTATTTTTAAAATTGCTTTGTTCATAAAACCGTTCTCTATTGATTAAATTGTTACCTCTTATGTTTGCCCAAGTCTATGTTATAAGATATTATTTTTGTTCATAAGTTGGTGCATTTGTTGACGATATATTACTTTTTGCACATAACATGGTACATTTGTTCATAAAACTGTTACCTCTGTTCATAATATTATTTTTTATTTATGAAGATGTTATCTTTTTGTTTCTTGCGGAATGCGGACTATGCTATGAAATGTCAATTTTATTTTTAAATGTTTACCTTTGTTCATTAAATGTTACCTTTTGGAAGAAGATGATGAACGGCTAGGAATGGTGTATTAGGTGAGGAGACAATGTTGAAAGATAATGACGGAGGAGGAGAGACGATAGAGCAAAAAGAGGGTGGAGGAAGAAAGGTAGCAAAGGGAAGGGAGGAGCGGGGGAGGAGGCGTGGCGGAGGAAAGAGATGGGGTGGAGGAGAAGGATATAGGATGGACAGTAAGGGAGAGAAGGGGGGAATATGGGTAGTGATATAGGAGGATGATAGATGAAGAAAAAAAGAAGAAAAATTCGGAAGATAGGAGGCGAGGTCGAGGCCGAGAAGGATAGTAGGAGGAGAGACGACAATATTGAGAGGGAGAAAACAATGAAGGAGAAGGCAATAACGGAGGAGGAGAGAAGATGATTTTTTTTTTGAAGCTGAAGATGAGAGAGGAGAGAAATTGTTGAGGTTAATCTGTTCATTGGGGAAGTGGGGGGTGGGGGGGGGGAGTACGGGTAGTGATATAGGAGGATGATAGATGAAGAAAAAAAAGAAGAAAAATTCGGAAGATAGGAGGCGAGGCCGAGGCCGAGAAGGATAGGAGGAGGAGAGGTGACAGTATTGAGAGGGAGAAAACAATGAAGGAGAAGGCAATAACGGAGGAGGAGAGAAGATGATTCTTTTTGAAGCTGAAGATGAGAGAGGAGAGAAATTGGTGAGGATAATCTGTTCATTGGGGAAGTGGGAAGGAAAACGGAGGGTAGAAAAGGAAGGAAAAAAAAGAAAGAAAGAGGGTTTTTTTGGAATTTTTAAAAGTTAACATGAGATATGGGGTCTTTTATTTCGTGTTTGGGGTCCATGGTTTATTTGCTTGCCCAAAAAGATCAAGGCGAAAGAAGCACATATTCATATTAATATTTCTGAGCTGATGCGATTTTTCCTAAAAAATATATAAAATGTAATTATGAAGACTAGATTTCCTCAGAACATCCCTTGGATATAAGTGGGCATTGTTATTAGTGTTATCATTACATTTCACTGTTTTTTTCCCTGAATTTTTTGAAGTTCCATCTTTTAATCGTCTGTTCCAGGACGGGGAGAGGGAAAGGTTAGGGTTGCGCTATCTTACCATAGTATAGTAGTGTTTGAAAAAAGCACCTAGCTATTCTTGAATGCAACAATAATGTGGTTCAAATAGTAAACAATGGTACCAATGTTATGGTAGGATGAGGATTGGTATAACGCTTAGTAACTAGCTATTCTTGAAAATTCAGTTATTCAACAATAATCTGTGGTTCAAATAGTCAATAACAATGCCAAGGATATGGTAGGATGAGGATTAGTATAATTCTTATTAGTTAAACTTGAACGTGGAGTAGTATGTTATCAGAAATGATGACCTTAATTCTACTACTCATATATATTTTTTATGATAGAGCTAGATCTTAGGTTCCCTGAGGTTTCTTTTCTGCTGGTATTGTTAGAGTTAGACTACAAATATATGGAATGGAGTATCCAGAGGCGTTTTTAACTTGGATGCAGTTTTTCCTGCTGGAGTATAGGATCACATACATTTTGATTCAGTCATGTGGAGAGTTCACCCAGATAAATGTAAAGTTTGTCTTGTCATGCTTCCACCAGTTTGCTCTGTTACGGCGGAGAAGGAAGTTCAATATATCTTATAATTACCAGTAGAATCTATCAGTTAAAACATGCATGTTCTTGTATTATTTGCTCATAGGAAACAACAGTGAGGTAGTAATGCTCTTTTTTTGAGACCTACTTCAACTAATACAGAGGCCTATTTCTCTGTTGTTTTTCCTTATTCCAATTATTCATCTACTGATAGGAGCCAAAGTTAACATTATTGTCTATCTTATATTCCATTTTATATGCACAGAAATGATTGTGGCTTTCTCGTACTACTTTCTTTCATCCGTGTTTCATATGATTTAACTATTTCTCTGTATTTTAAATATTTATGCTTGTCTTTCAGATGCTGGGCTATTTCCAACATTTTAAGCTCGCGCTGCATTTTCAGTCTTTGCTTTTTTGGCTGGTAAGCACATATTCTTGCAGATAAGCCTCATTGAAAGTCCACTACCCACTCTAATGTTTAAGTGAGTAAATATTTCTTATAGAATGTTTACCAATTACCATATTTGTCACAGGTGGTAATGAGAGAATCAATGTCAAAACAGAAGACTCCTGTACAAACTGCTGGAGATAATAATGTGGCAGTTCAGTCAGAGGAGAAGAAAGGGGTTTCATCTCTCCTCAATGATGACATGTATGCTGTTATTTTGGATGTGTCTCTCCAGAGAATGCTCAAAAAGAATATTACACCTGGATCCACTCCATTAGTCGAGGCATTAGAATTATGGAGTGACGACTTTGATGGAAAGAGTGACTTCAGTCAATATCGTTCTAGATTGGTATGGGTTTCATCTCCTTTTCTTTTTCATAATTCTAGTCCCTAAATTGTACTCCAGATTTAAATCATTTACTTATTACTGTTGTCTTCCGTTAAGAGGGGGGAAAACCTAAAATCTCTCGAAGCCACCAAACTGAGATCTCTGAGTTCGTTTGATTTAGTTTAGGTTATAGTGAGGCTACCCGATCTGCCATTTCTAAGTCAATGCAGCGTCTATAGTTGTGAGCTCAAGCAGTGACTTTAGAGATTATTCCATAAGTCGTTTTGCATGACCTTGACCTAAGGATATCAATTCATTTTTTTGGTATAACTGCAAATTTGCAAGCAATAAGCAACTCCTGAAACAATCTTTTTTCTTTTCCTTTCCTTTTTATTGGGAGAGAGTGAGGTGTCAGCTTTTGACATCTGAAGCAACGCCCTATTACAAATTCCGTTTGTTATTTATTTATTTATTCTTTTGATAACCCAGCCTGGGGCTGAACCCAAGACCGTGGTAGCGATATTAGAACCTCCCAACCATTCATGTCATCCTTGGTGGGCTACAAATTCCATTTGTTGTCTGTAACAATGTTAGACATCTTGCAGTGTTTTTTATCCTTTTATTTCCTCCCATTTGTTCTAATTTATTGCTAAGAATAAAGCTTTGTTTTGATAAGCACATAGAGATTCACACTTTATGTACTTCTTCAATGACCTAGAACTCGTGCTAACGTCACTGTTTTGGTTGTGTATTTGCTTGTACACACTTGCCCCCCAGTGCACACATGCACATGTAATTTGACTATACACACGAGACACTGGTTTCAAAAAAGGGAGACAACTTTACTGCCTTGAATTTCTGTCTTGCAAAGGTGCAATGTGCCACCCTTGTGTCAGATCAGCACCACTCTGGGACTACGATGACCCGTCTCAGGGAGGAAACCCAAGATTTACTTGTTGTCCATGAGAAATGATAGCCGGATTTACGAGGAGGGTTTTTCCTTATCAAAACCTCTACCGCCACAAGCTCCTTGATATGTAATTCGCTGGAGACAGACTTCTTGGAAGTGGATTTGTTATGTATGCATGAAATTTGTTTTGAGTTTCCATCTTAGTATCATCTGGTCTGATAATGGGAAGGAGGGGAGCATGTAGATGTCTCCAAGGAAGAGAGTATCAACAATATCATTGAGGAGTGCTTTTGTAGGATGAAATTTATTCTAGAAACCATTCCATCATTGTCCTCGAGCTGGTCCTTTGCTCATTGCTCTGCCGATGCATTATGCCAGTTGATTGCATAGATTTTTAGCAAAGTTAGTACCATCATCAGAAAGCCTTCTTATGCATAAAAAGTGACCATGTCTGCAAGATTTTGCTCATTGCTCTGGTGGTGCTTTGCTGGGAGGAAGTAAATAATATCAAATTAATAATCTGCAGATGAAGTTATTCATTTATTTCTTTTTGTGGCTCTGTAAGCACATGTGGAATAAGTGGGCCCACTGCCTTAGATGCATTCTTCTGTTTCGTGAAACCTTAGTCTCTTTAAAGCGCATATAAGTAGTTGTATGCATAAGTATACGTTAGGGCCACACCAAAGGCAAGCCCCTCTGAATCTGGATTGAGATGCTAGATAAATTATAATACTTGGATTCCTAGGACAGCCATTTTCCCTAGCGCGGCTGCAACTGTGGCATCAGTTCTTTGTATGCCTTCCGAGTGGAATTCTGCACTGTAAGCGGCTTCTGCAGGTTGGTTGAGACTTTTCGAGGTCAGACAGAACTCTCTTTGCTGCTTCTTGCAGTCTGCTTGCTTGGCTTTGGTGGTGGTTTGCTACCAAGATGATTAACATGCCAGCAAAAGACCTTGAGATGCTAATCCGTGAAAAATTGATACAAGAAACCCAAAAAAAAAAAAAGGGCAATAACTACTATGGAACCAAGCTTTAGAAATACATAGTGTCTTTGGTACCGGAACAAACAACCAATATACTAGGTTTAGCCAATGTGGGTGCTGATGGGGATCCTCCAGTTGGTTCTATAGAATCAAATTCAAAGGTTACCTCATCATCGCCATATTGCTGGTATTGCTGGGATGTACAAGTAGCCCTGTTGATTGTCTTATAGATTTATTCTTTTTGGTATTAAAGTCTTTATTTCATTTGCCTTATTGTGACTAATTTCAATAAGTGACTGGCAAAGTTTTTTTTTTTTCTCTTTGTTCTTTTTTTCTTTTTTTGGGGGTGGGGGGACTATACTGGTACTGCAGGTGGTTATGTTTTAGTACTGCTTATTTGGGAAAATGGACAGCAACTCATATAACTTATATTCTACTGTCCATTTGTTTTCCAGTGGTATTTGTTGTGTTAAGCTGGTCTTCTAACTTTTCTGTTGTTGTACAGTTGGAGCTGATCAGACTTGTTGCTTCTCAGAAGCCTGTGGTAGCTGTCTCAAAGGTCTCACAAAGAATTGGTACTGTCATCAGCAGTTCAGTCATTTTCCCAATATCAGCACAGGTTTTTGAGTAATACACCTTGGTATTTTCTGTTAGTGCAAGTTTATTTCTACCAAATATGCCTCCTGTATCTTTTCTGATAACAAGCAGAGAGTTCTTGTCGTATCAACCTTAGATGTATCTCGTGATATATGAAACCAGGGTTTAGCATTACTGGAAAGCCTGCAACTGGGCCTTGAAACAATTGTGAGTGCAGTCTTTGATGGATCATCTGACTTCTCCTGTGCTTCTGAAATAAAATGCCAACTACAGACAATTTTGGAAGGTTGTCAATGAGCTCTCTGATCTAATAATGTAATTGCAACTTTCCTTCATGACACATGCTAAAATCTATATTAATTTTAAATCTCAGGTTTGCTTCAACAACTTCTTTCATTGAAGTGGACTGAACCAGCACTTGCAGAATTGCTTGGGCGATTTTTAGATGCATTCGGTCCCTATCTGAAATACTTCTCTGACTCGGTCGCTGTTGTTGTGAATAAACTTTTTGAACTTCTGACATCTCTTCCTTTCACTCTAAAGGTTGTGCTAAAGTTTATTGGACTCTACCCTACCAACCCTCCATCGCTGCTCCACACTGTTTATTAATGGTTTATTATTCTCATGCTTCTCTCATTTGTTTTCTTTATATTTCTTGCTCAGCAGGGCCCTTCTTCAACTGGTGCTCGGCATGCTAGGTTGCAAATTTGTTCATCATTCATCCGTATTGCTAGAGCTGCTGACAAAAGTCTCCTTCCTCACATGAAGGTTAGATTACACATACTGTCAATTGATCATTGTTCAATAGTTTGTGCAAACTGGGCACCTCTTGTTACTTTAAATATTTGTCACATGTTCCCCTCTGAGTAGATTTACGATTAAAAATATATGCACATATACTTTTATCTGTTTATGCACAGTAAGTCTGTAATCAGCTACGTGTATATGCACCGCACATACACACATGATAGAAATGTGGGAGCTGAGTGAATGAAGCAATTTCGGAACTTCACTCTATATATGTGCATGCTCGCTGCTGATGCTTGCATGGGTTTGTTTGCGCGCGCGCGGCTGTCTGTATGTGTGTGTGTGTGTTTTTTTTTTTTTTTTTTTTTTGGGGGGGGGGG
>BQKN01001055.1:192334-203455 GCA_022839385.1 Asparagus kiusianus
CTAATCTACCTTCTCGTGATAAAGTTTTCTCTTTCCGGGTGGTTCTCTCTTCTCAAACTTATCTATAAGAGGAATCCAATCACTCTTATGAAGATGGCCAGGTAATCCAAGTTTACGTCAGTGGAAACTTCCCCTCTTTACAATTGAGTACTGTTGCAATTTGTTTCTGTAAATGCTTATTGTTACCTAGAACCATAATAGAGGTCTTGGCAAAATTAATTTTAAGACCAGAAGCTAGTTCATAGCCATAGAGCAAAAGTTTTAAAAGAGCCACACAGTCTAAGTTAGCCTTACAGAAAAGTAATGTATCATCTGCATACGTACCAATTTGCATCAACAGTCAATCTGGTGAGTTTAAAAAATGCATCTGCTGCAAGAATAAATAGAAGAGGTGATAGGGAATCCCCCAGTCTAACACCTCTTCTAGACATAGTCCACCTTCATTTAAAATAATTGCTGATTTACCTCCATTTAGACAGGAAATAATCCAGTTAACCCATCTCTTTCCAAACTCCTCGGGTTTAAGCAAATATACTATAAACCCCAGTAAAGCATGCCTTATGCTTTTGAAAAATCCAGTTTAAGTAGCATGCTATCTGACTTTCCTTCTTGGAAACATCCAGTAATGGTCTCCTGTGCAGCTGCTACTCAATCCACTAAAAATCTTCCTTTGATAAATCCAGTTTGAACTGGATCAATTAAATCACAATCTATCATTTAATCTATTGGTCAAAGTTCTGTGATTATCTTATAAAGCACGTTTAGAAGGCTGATAGGTCTACAATCTTCCCTATCTTCAGCACAGTCTTTTTTAGGGATTAAGACAATATATGAGCATAATTGAGTCTCTCTTATCTTCAACATCCTTATGTAAGATTCTTCTAACAATTGAAAGATGCCATCTTTCACAGCATCTCAAACTCCTGAAAGAATAGAGCAGGAAACCCATCTGGTCTTGAAGATTTATTATTACCCCTATCAAAAATTACTTTTTTAATCTCTTCATAAGAAAAGGGGATTTCCAAACTAGTAGCACCCCAGTTTATTGAAGGAAAAATTGTATTCCAATGAAACTCAATTCTCTCACCAATTGATTATCCAAAGATCCTTTTATAATGTAAATAAAAAGCTTCAGAAATACCTTCTTCTGAAGTAATTTCCGCCCCATTTGATTTAATCATGAAAATAGTATTAGATCCTCTTCTCCCAATTGAATATTTATGAAAAAAGGAAGTATTTTGATCCCCTTCCTTGAGCAATGTATACCTTTGACCTTTGTTTCCACATAATTTCCTCTTGATTCAGTATGACGTTGAAAACTGAAGAAATTTATTCTCTTCTTAATTGTACAGTAGCATCCAGATTTCTACTCTTTTCCAACGCATCAAGCTCCTACATTTAATCTAAGGGTCTTTTTTTTTGTCGATCCAAATTTTAATATATTTTCTTAGGACTCTCAACTTATTTACAATATCGGCTGATGCAGAATTTTTCTTAGGAATTGATTGTCACCATCTCTGAACATTCAATTTAAAAGAATCCTCCTTTTTCCACATTTTTTCAAATCTAAAAATCTTGGAAGATTAATTAACCTGTAAAAATTCAAGAGCAATAGGCACATGATCTGATACTTGGCTAGAAAGACCCTTCTGGCAAGACAAAGGAAAATTGTTTCCCCACTCAAGATTATATAAGAATCTATCCAATCTAGCTAGAGCAAGAGAGTCTCTTTTACTTGACCAAGTAAATTTCCTCCCCAACAAAAGAGTAACTATTAATTCCAACCCATTTATTATATCACGAAACTCTTTTATATCCTGTAGATGATTCACACACTCTTTTCTATCATCAACACAATTGGTAACATTAAAGTCTTTAGCAATTAACTAAGGCGCATTATTCATATGTTTATTATCTCTCAACTCATTCCAGAATTCTAATCTATGTCTATGACAATGGGAACCATAAACATTAGAAACACACCATTCAAAATCAACAGAACATGATTTTAACCACACAAACATCACATATTGCTGCGTTATTTCTTTCATTTTCTTCCATTTTTGTCCAAACCATCCAATTAATGTTCCCCCATAAGAATCTTCAGTAGGAAGGCAAGATCGTTCATTATAAAAATTCCCCCTAAACTTTCTTAAATCACCATTAGTCTCATTTTCTAATGTGGTCTCTTGAAAACATACCAACTCAAATTTATTCATCATACTGAAATTCTTCACTTTATATTTCTTACTATCATTCCGCACCCCTCTCACATTCCAATAACACGATATTTAAAGAACAAAGATACCCAAACACAGGAAAAGAGCACTCTTTTCTATTGAAGAGCCCTTTCCTTCTCTAATTGACTAAGTTTCATAATGGGCTGAAAATTTCTTTTATCATAAAAAATCATGCCACATTGTGAACCTAAACAATTGAGCTGCTCATTACCATAAGAATCAAACAAAATAGGCACAAATGTAGAGCCAAGGGGAGTAGATATACTTGCCATAGTATTCAAGATAGATGAAGAAGCTTGATGATTTAAAAAAGAAGTCATCTGCTTGATACCAGCAACCCTCTCTTTAGCTTCGTCTAAACTATTTTGAGCAGATGTAGAGTATAACCGAGAACTCCTTCTAACAAAGTTTTGACCTCTAACAGCTTTGTCAAATAAATTATGATCCACATTAGCTCGAAGCATGTTCAGTGGTTCAATTCATTATCAGTAAGAACTTCATCATCCTTCCTCTCCCCTTCAAAAGTTACTTCATCATTAATCTTCATAATGTTCTCCACAGTAAACTGTTCCCCTGCTGAGTCACATTTAGCTAGGACCCAAACATCTTTTTCTAAGCTCTCCTTACATCACCATTCAGCTAGTCATTAGTTTTCTCTTCCACTTCCACCAGCGTATCTTCATTCTCCATATCAATAAGAGAATCAGAATCCTCGATTCCGTCAAAGCTACTTTCTTTCTCCATTTCATTTGAACTCCGTTTGTTTTGATCAATTTCTTTAAATGTACTCATCGTAGCATCTTAATGAGTCTCCTCCACTTCTTCCTCTAGCCCAGTAACTTTCGCTTCAAATGTTTATAAAAATCTTTGGCCTGGACCTATAATTTTGCAGTTGGACTGTCAATAGGACATTTTCTAAAGTCATCTTTAACATTCCATTTACTACGTCTAGAAGATTGCCCAGCAGAATGACTCCCTCTTCCTTTTATTATGCTTCCAACTGTCCCAAGAAGTACCAGAATTTTGAGATTTATACCCAAATCATCTGACTGTAATTTACCATGCTTACGTTACATATCATTAACAGTTAGGATAGAAACAGAAACTTTGTACATGTGCATTCCAATAAAACATTAATACTTAGAGGAATATCAACCACATCTTCACATAACACATGAAACGTTGCTGCATTAGAATCAGAACATTCCTTAGTGATAAGGTCAAGCTCTACTAGCTAGATAAACAAAAGACTGCACAATTTTAGAAAAACCATCCCAACTCCAAATGTATGGGGGAGCTCCTTATAATTTGATACATGCTTGATTATCATGCAGAATGACAGTATCCTTGTCATCTCCAGACCATCTTCTTAGTTTAATTTGGCAACAATGTAGAATTACTACCCCCAGCTTCACCATATCATCTAATTGTTCCCATGGCAGAACTTTAACCAAAAACTCATTTGATTTAAAGGCTTTCACATCCCAATTTTCATTAAATGGCCAATAAGCCTTAGGATCAATTTTTCAGCAGTTATATTCCCACCATCAACAATAGTAAGAATCACATAGTTGCGAAAATTTTCACATTCAGTGGCAAAAAGAACTGTAAAATCTAGAAAAGCAGAACTTGATCAAGGATGAACATCAGAGATGCAAATCAAATCAGTATCTAGGGCCCCAAATCCTCTCAGTCCTTGATTAGAGAATTTAGACGTAGTCTCATCAGGCTTTGATTGATCATCTTTGGATGGCATAGCCTTCTTTCCTTACTTATCAAGAGATTTTAGCAGAGGAAAATCACCTTCAGACCATGAAAGCTCCCTAGATTTCAGATCTAGGGTTTCTTTTATTAGGGTTTCTTTGAGTAGGGTTAAGGTTTCAATTGCTCCTAAAGCCATTCTTAGGGTTTTGATTCCCTCCTGCTCTATTCCAAGTAAATCATCGAGGATGTTCAGGATTATGAGCTCCTAAACCAGGGAATTGACAGTTCCTCGCCTCATGAACATACTTTCGACAATTGAAACAGTCTCAGATCACGACATTGACTCGCACATAAAGCATGCCTTTTCTCTCGTACAATCTCCACCGAAAGCATCGATTTAGGATTTAGAAAAAAAAAATTTGTGAGGGAGATGATTTAGGGTTCTTACGTTTTACTACTTCCACCTAATTCGTATGCTTAATCTCAACTGTCAATTCCTATACTGATCAACACGTGGGATCAGATCAATTCTTCATTTGGGCTTGATCTTGATTGGGCCCTGATCCATCAGAAGAAGATTCACCCATAATAAATTTTGGGGAAAATGAAGAGCTAGGCTGAGAACCTTGAGAAATTAGAAAAATTTTAGGTGGATTGGGTTGAGAATCTTGAGAATTTTGAGACACCCTAAAAGATTAGCTTATCGCCGTTTTTATGGTCAATTATTTTAAACCTTTTTTTACTTGCCTTCATGTCTCAGCGTAGATGTTATAAATTGCATTGTTCGTGATACTTATAGATTTTCCATCTATTTCCTATGTTTGGTGTTCCATATACTGAATACATCTTACCCAGCAGCAGACCTATATTCTAAGTTGCATGGTACTGGTACGGGAGACGGCAAATTTGGTAGGGTACATGGACATATTTATATATATATATAATTTACATAAGATTAAATATTGTTTTTTCATTTACATAAGATCAATAAATAAAAAATAGATGTGAAGTATAGAATATATGTCCAAGAAAGCGTATGAGGAGTGTTTTAAATTAGAACATGTATTATATAAGGAAATAATAGGTATCAGGTGACGGCTCATTTTGTTAAATGAGCTACCAAGAGATAACCATGTGATAAAGCCTACCTTGTTTATCACATCAAAAGGTGTGGGCTTCACCTTTCTATTTCTTGGTAGCTCATTTTGCTAAATAAGCTGCCATCTGAATAAACGTATGCATATATTGAAGAAGTGTCCATGAAGATTGGGTGCGGCTACAGGTATGTCTTCTCAATAGAAGCACCCAATAGAAGCACTATTTTTTTAAAAATTTATTAACCACTTCACTCAGAAGCTTAAACCTACATCTGGTAGGCTAAAGAATGTAATGTTAAAGAAACTTCATACTTAATAATCCCCCTTGTCATGCTTTTAAATTAGCAGAAAGATATTAAATTGGGGCATGTGCCGCAGCAACGCTTGTGCAAAACAAATCTTACACG
This sequence comes from Asparagus kiusianus, assembly GCA_022839385.1. NCBI lineage: Eukaryota > Viridiplantae > Streptophyta > Magnoliopsida > Asparagales > Asparagaceae > Asparagus > Asparagus kiusianus. The sequence continues at coordinate 197,783 of BQKN01001055.1, forward strand.
CGTGTGAACCTGTGGCACTTTATTGACAGTGCAAACTCATTAAGACAGATAAAATTTGCTAATGCAGAAGTTCAGAGTCTATTATAATAGAAGTTGACAAATTCTTTTGTACAGATCATGGTAGGAGTTACAATTAACTAGTTGTGCAGCTTGTGCTACACAAAAGAGTCTCCAAGAGGTAACACCTTCTTAGTCACTTGTGTCGGACTAACATGAGAGAGGAAAATTATGATGCTCCTACACATCTCAGTACAATGGGAAAAACAATGAATTGACATGGTGAACTACATGAGCACAACAGTCTCACAAGAAGATTATATGAGTTTGCCATGTTATCTCATTATCCTATTTACAGTTTGAAATAATTTCAATATAGAAACAGTTTGTATCATATACAATATCACATAGGTTCTAAAGATTACGTAATTTTCAAATGTCATAAGTAGAAAGTATCGTATTCTCCTTTCTCATAAAACACTTCTGAATCTTAATTATTTCACAAAAAACAAAAATCACAATGTTCAGACATGCAAAATCATGCATGGTAAAGCAACAATTAGCACATTCCTTCGTATTCCATAAATCGCAGGAATACGGAAATCTTGCTGCAAAGTAACAAGTATACAGGATTAAGTTTGAATATGTCAAATCACTCGGATGTTTCACAAGAACGTTGCAAAAATTGTTCTTCTGAAAAGCACAAAATAACAAAGTACGCAAATTCAAAATTGTTAAAGAACTTATGAATCATGATACAAAATTACAAACCACATACTCTGAAATCCCGGGGTTGAAATCATAATAGGTCTTAGACTAGTACCCATTATGTTTTGAAACTCATTCTTTAAATCATACTAAAGCTACAATCCAATAGAATAGGAGTGCGTATAATCACTTGTTGAGCCATAACTATGTTTGTGACATAGGTCCCTGGGGTTCTTTTTCTGTATAGTGGTAGTCCACCATCGCCATTGGTAAAATTCGGTCTGCAATAAATAAATCAGAGAAATAACTCTGTAGTTTGGGCGGTAAGGCGTGCGGATGGTGGGCGACTTATTTAACTGTCAGCTTTTCTCTTTTAGTATTATGTAGAATGCTCAATCCTTTCCTATCATTTGACATTTTCTTCATGTTTGAATCTTGTACCTTTTTTGTGCCATAAGGCAGTGGTTTATTTTGCACGATTGCAGGTACAATGTGATTGGTTTGTCAGCAACTATAGGGGACTACTTCTTCCGGTGCATAGAGAGTCCTTCAGTTGCACTTTCTCTAATGGAGACTGTACAATCAATGGAATTTCGACATATACGTCAGCTTATTCACTCAATCGTAATTCCTCTGGTCAAGTTCTGCCCTCCAGATTTATGGGGTTCATGGCTAGAAACTCTGTTGCATCCATTATTTCTGCACTGCCAGCAAGCTCTTTTTTGTTCATGGACCAGTCTTCTACAAGAGGGTAGAGCAAAGGTTCCTGATAATTTTGGCAATCTTGCTGGTTTAGACCTGAAGGTTGAAGTAATGGAAGAAAAGTTGTTGCGTGATCTGACTCGGGAAATATGTTCTCTCCTCTCAACTCTAGCATCACCAGCTCTTAACTCTGGGCTTCCTTCCTTAGAACAGCTTGGCAATGCTAATCGCATGGAAGCGGCACTACCTCAAAATTTGGATTCATTTTCATCGAACTCAATGATATGGTAAACTTCTGATTTTTAAGTTCCACATTTATTTATAAATTTCTTTATGGTGATTTTGCTCCTTTTTTGTAAACAAATCAGTAGTTCTACTAGACAAACTTTGTTTTCTATTTTTAGCCATGTGTTAAACTTGATATTGCAAAACCCTTCTAGGAAGTCCTTAGTTAAAGTCTTAAAGGTAGTAGTATTTATTTTGGTTAGAGAAGATACATTTAATTACCATAATGAACAAGGACCATAAAAGAGAGTAATAATAACTCTCGTGATTTCGAATTGCACATTCATCACTAATTTCAATGGATCTGATTATATATTAATATTTTCCTTCAGCACTGACTCTAGGCTGAGTGATATTAAATTGAAACCGTGGTTTATTTGCAGCTTTCTGATGGGACATAAAGGTCCTGCTCTTCCTGCGCTGCAGATAAGTATTGAAGTATTTAATTGGACAGATGGTGAGGCAGTAACCAAAATTGTCCCCTTTTGTGGATCTCTGATTCTTCTTGCTGCTTCAACTAATTGCACTGAACTTGGAGAGTTTGTTGTTAAGGATTTATTCAATGCTATTATTCGAGGTTTAACCCTCGAGTCAAATGCTATTATAAGTTCTGATCTTGTTGGTTTGTGCCGAGAAATATTTGTATATCTATTGAATAAAGACCCCTCTCCGAGACAGGTCAGTCAAAGAACAGTATATCTGAGCAATCTGAGTGAAAAAATAACTTGGACACTAATAAGTGAGATTTGGTTTTTGTGTAGGTTCTGCTGTCCCTTCCTTGTATCACTAGGGAAGATTTACTTGCTTTTGAAGATGCTCTGCTAAAAACAAGTAGTCCTAAAGAACAAAAGCAGCACATGAGGAGCCTACTACAACTAGCTACTGGAAATAACTTGAAAGCACTAGCTGCTCAAAAGATCACCAATGTCATAACCAATGTTACAGGTGAATATCCGGCTATCTTATTCTATTCATCGAGATTATATCCTCTTTCCTTACCTTTAATAATGTTTACCTGGATTGTTGCAAAACTGTACATTGCTGTTTATGGGTAACTTCTTTCTTTATGACCTATTTCGCTGCATAAGTGCTGTATGTTGGGTTCAGGATTATTTATTATCATTTGCCATATTTGCAGCATGGATATCCAAAAGCATAAAAATTTATCCCAATTTAGTTTGTAGTTCAGTAATATCATCCTTAAAGGAGGTTTTTTTAGTACCAGTTCTTTGGTTTTCCTCATTGGAGTTGATTGTCATTCATATCATAGTATCCACATTGTCTAGCTTTTGGTGTAGCTCCTTTTCCCGGGTAAGGGGATCTCCGATATTGCTTATGGTTTCTTGTGTTTAAAATCTGTGGAATTAGTTAGTTCTCCCTGCTGTTCAAAAGTCACTGTCTATTAATGCCTGAGACTGTGCAACATGCAATTGACATGAAAATTTTGCTCTTATTGCTTTTCCTTATTTACGGATGAAAAGCTAGTTATGTTTTACTCGCATTTCCTTGCTTTATTTGTTTATGTATTCATTAACTTTCATGGATTTGGTACCTCCATGAGATTAGCTGTAGTTTGGCAATGAAAGTGATTTCGATCTAAATTTGTGTCCTTTTTGACGTGCATGATTACGATGAGTATCAGCAACATGAACCTTAATTTAAGACTGAGGAGAAGCGCTGCCATGTAGGGAAGAACTATGGATGGTAATTTAGTTGGGCTGGTTTGGGTTGGGTAGGTTTTGTATCAAGTAATTGAGTCAACCTGATTATGCCTAATCCATATCCTAACCATTCAATAAACACATTGTTTTGTATATTTAACACAGTTATCTTCAAGTCAACCTGACTCAACCCATACCACCTGAATCCTGATGAGGTCTTGAAACCATTTTTCTTCAGAAGGAAACTACAATGGTTGCAGTTTCTAATCTCGAGTTTTTTAGCAATAAGGGAAAATCCTTACCTGTGAATCACAGTATGTCATATTTGTCTTATGATAACTTATGCAAGTTAAATCGTTTATAACAATAGAAAATTATTTGTGAAGAAAAGAAAATTATTCAATGATCTATAATAAGCAAAAATTGTTTGTAAGAAGAAGCTCCAGTCTTGGTTCAAAGACTCAATGATCTATAAGCAAAGAACTAATGAATAACATGCCACTTTTTTCTGTTCACTAAAAGGAGACTGATGCTTGCTACACCTAATCACCCATCAATAGTTATTTCCCATAAAGACAATCAGCAAAGTGAACTTGACTGCTGACATGGAAATTATTTAAACTATTACCATGATTCAGTTCTTGAAGTTACTTTCTTCTGATAAACAGGAGACTAACATTGAATAATAACCAATTCTGTACTCAGATAACTACCGTATTACCCTCTTTGGGACTGTCAGATATTTTATAACTTTTATAATTTGATGTGGAAGAACAACCCTTGAAAGGAAACATGTTTAGATTCTTTTATCTGATATTGGATATATCTCAATTCTCGAGAATACCTGTACCAACTAAGCTAGGCCAATAACCTAATTTTTCACAGTAAATAAATGCAGTTCATGCTGGGATGTCACGAGTTCCCAATGATATTGCTTTTCCTCTGATCATTCAGTAGGATTAATCATTGTGCATTCTCACCACCTTACCATTAATATCCTAGCTGGTTTATTGTCATGAATTTTCTCAATTCTTTTTTTCTTGCTATCATGAAGCCCAATAAGCTTTCAGAAGGCTATAATTCACAGATATTCATCTCCTTATGGTTGGCAGTTGTGTTTTAGAAAGTAATCATCAGTGTGAAAATTTGTTTTATTTATTAAATATATTGCAGGCAAGGCATGAATCTGTTTCCCAAAAGCATATTAATACCAAATAACCTAGTCATCATCTTTGTTATACTATATTTCATTCTACATGCAATATTTTATGAGATTGATTATGGTATGAGCAACTGATATTTCATCTCCTCTGATGTTCAGCTAGAACCAGAAACACGTCATCAGTTCCTAGGTCTGGCATCGAAGATGATGGTGTCATCGGGTTAGCAGCCATTACATGAGTTATCAGTGTATATATGCTCACATTTACGCTCCAACTGTACAGAGATGGGTTCAAAAACCTCATACAGCTGAGAGAACCTGCTATTTTGACTGATACATACGTGAAGCGGATGATATATTCAGTGTGAATCATGTAACATTTCGAATGCATAGATTCAACCCTCGACTGTTGGGCATCGGAAGCTGGCAGTATAATCAGTGTGAATCATGTAATCATGTAATGTTTCTAATGTAAACATGAAAGTTCAAGCCCTACTGTTGTTGGTACTAATACCATGTTAATGATACCATCTGGTGAAGGTAATTTTTTGTTCACAATGTTTAAAATCGGTGCTTGGATGATTGGATCATCTTGTAAGTCTCAGTGAAACTAGCGAGTCTGCGAGCAAAAGATGCGAGAAAGAATTTCATTCAATTTAACCCCCTTGGTGTAAATACTAAAGCGGGTCTATTGTATACTGCCGAAATCAAAACTACAGAGGCACATATTACGGACTAGCTGGCTACTTAGCAGGAAAACTACGTTCACCATCCCCTCGTTACAAATTTCTTAATTGTTTCTCCTTCAGAAAATCTTTCTTCAAGAAAACCCCCCTCTGACATGCCACCTGCACGATAGTTTCGGGCTGCGATACGAACCCATACACCAATAGAAAAGGCCACGATCAAATATAATCCAAAAGGTGTGGGGATGCCTCGCGCAAAAATCTAAAAGAGGGCCACAATCAAATATAATTCTCGTCTTATGCATTCAAGAAAAATAATTCTCGTCTTATGCATTCAAGAAAATAATACAGACAAAATTGACACCTAAAATATTGAACCCAAGTGTTAAAAAGGTTCTGATTCAACTCCTTACAACTCACACAGTTAAACAGCACGAGGAACTAAAAAGACCCTCATTTACATAAGAACCAG